>JAUCNQ010000016.1:0-50730 GCA_032352715.1 Bougainvillia muscus | reverse complement strand
TGTGACCAGATAAATTTTGGGAAAAGTCATAAAATTTTAGGCAGATTGGACCAATAGAACAGAAGTTACGTAAAAAAAACCTCCCCCCCCCCGGTTGAAATAGGGTTAAGGGAATACAATATTTTATAAAGACAAAATACCTGGTGGCAACTTTTAATTAAAATAAAGTTAGCAGAGTTCTTCAAAGCACTAATCATCCTCCAGCAGAAATAAAACTTTGCTTAAACTTTTAATGGTCAGTTAAAAGCAAGTAAAAGAAAGCGTTGAACGAAATTGACATCCTTACGATGTTGAAACTGTGTTCTTTTTCTTTAGATTTTAGGTTGTTTGTATTTCTTAGATAAAACTATCTTTAGGATGCCTGATGAGGTACACTAGCAAGCGTCTTACTTTCATTAGTAAAAAAATCGGAACGACCGCCCAACTTTTTCCCTAACGTTGTTCCGGGCGATAAAAAGAAAAGAGACGTTTGATAGTCTACTGTTGATGTGGTTCATAACAAAACATCAATCGTCTGGAAAAGGAATGGTTAGCTAAATTCGTATCAAATTCGTGTCAAATTCGTATCAATTCGTATCAAATTCGTATAGAAAAAGGTGTGATTAAAAATTCGTATCAAATTCGTATTTAATTTCTATCAAATTGTATAACTATACATACGAATTTTGTGGACGGTCCCTAAGTAAGTGCAATGAGTCTGTGTTCAGTTTTTTTGTTGTGTGAAAATATGGTAGAAAGTTTAATTCTAAAGTAAACGTGTAATTAGAGTACAGTTAACACTAATACATGAAGTGATAAAACAGTAATATGACGTTACCATGTGGATAAACGGTCTCTCGCATTCTACCAAGTTCAAGGGTATATGGTTTACCAGGTTTGCAGTAAAGGCCAAAAGAGTAAAAATGGTGATGATGGTAAAATGAGGTTCATCCTCGCAATTTCTACTTATGAAATGTAACGTTTTAACCATTTTAAAAACTTATTCAATTTCAAACACTTGCTTTAGGATACCAGAATTTACTAAACTATGGAAAGATATTCTTCATCGCCCTCAATCATTATCGCAACAGTTCACAGGTATTTTTATTGGTTTTGTTTTATTTATTTGTATTGTTTCTACATTATCTAAACCTTATTTTCTAGATTTATCTACACAATATGTTGCAACCGATCTTCAGAATCTTAACCCTTATTAGACCTAGAGGTGGACTTGGGTCACAATTCTGTTAGATAGATAACTTTTTGGAAGAAATAGATATTTTTACTGTGTGACTTTTTCATTTCCCATATTTTTATAAATTTTCATTGAATTTCCATGTTTACTTCAGACATGTTTCCCTGATTCTTCAAAATATCCGGTAAAAATATCTACATTTTACAAACAAATAGATGGCAATAGACCCTGAATTTCGTATGAAACATTATTATAAACTCAACTATTAACAACACAACTTTAAACACTTAACTAGATCGGATTTCGTATGACTGTAATCAAAGTAAACTTTTCTGGTTATTGTAACACGTTTAATGTCGTCACGAACATCATGACGTCATTAAAGATTATTGTTGCCAAAGAGTTTGTTTCAATTTAGGGTGCATTGGTATTTAACTGTGCCAAGTTTTAAGTTGCTAGGTTACATTACTCTGGAGTTTCTGAATGCCCTCAAATCTCTGGGCCTAATGGGTTAAATATTATTGTTGTTGTTTCCGTGAAACAGAGTTATTTAGTTTTTATCCTAAGGGAACATAATTCGTTTGTAGATGAATGAATGATACAGCATGTGTTAAACAACTATTGTTACTCTCTTTTGTACAACTTGCTTGAAAAGTGCATAAATTATTCCTGACTCGGCTGTTGAACAACTGTAAAACTATAAAGAAAATAATACTCATTTACTATATATTTACTATATATTATTACTCTTTAGATATGGATAGTTACAATTCCTCGGAGATTAACTCATTCCATTTCGAATTCTTCTTCTTTACAGGGCTTCCACAGCTTCTTAATGTAAGAACATCCAGAAAGTTTCTAGCAAGTCGCGTAACACCAGAAATGGAAAATAAACTAGCATTCCTTGCCTTAAAAGTGAAATTTGGTTTACAAAAAAGATATCAAGAATGGTTTTTTCGTCAGGTACAGCATCATGGCTAGCTTTATGTTTCCTAAAAAAAATCCGTTTCTGGTTGTTCCTTTCATACAAATCCGAACTATTTTTTCCAGTTCCATTTCATTTTAGTCAGAACTATTTTTTCCAGTTCCATTTCATTTCAGTCCAAACTATTCTTTTCTAGTTTCATTCCATTTAAGTTCGAATTATTCTTTTCCAGTTCGATTCGATCGTTCAAACGTGACTATCTACATCTACATCAGTAAATACGATCAGAGATGGTCTCTATAACTCGGGAAAAAATGATAAACGACGACGTACATCCCAGTGATGGTCGGTCGATGACGTTTCAACTAGCCTGTGCAAAAATTATTCAGATTGCACTGAATTGTTGGCGCCGATCTTCTTCATAGATAAGTAGGATGTTTTGATGGGTTTTTTTCAATTATCTCTTCCTAGAAAATTGTTTTATTTTTTGCTGTCAAAATAAGAAAAAAAATCTTTTACAATTAACATATACCAAAACCCTTGACAAACACACATGGTTTTCTTACCGCTACCTTAAGTCCCACCTATTCTTTACTGGTTTCGTTTTATCTAGGCAATGTTTGGCAATATAACTTCCAAAACGCCTCAAAATAGTTGGTATCAGAGAGTAGTTGACTGGAACATTCTCTACCACAAAATATTTTTTTATATAAGGATGCCACTCTTCTTGCAATGACAGGAATGTAATGTCTGTAAACGTTTTAATCTAAACTTACTTTGCACCTGCACCATAATGATGGAAAGATTTTTCTACATTGGAAGATAGAGTTTGTTGGTTATTATGTCGTAGACTTTTTCTCTTTAAAATTTAGATTAAAGTACTTCAACATTTTTCTTTAGCACCTTTCAAATCCTGAAAGTCAATCATTACTGCCTGACTTAATGAGGTTTATCTGTGGTGTTATTCACCCGCCTAATGAAATCTTAGCATCAGAAGTCATTCCAAGATGGGCTATAGTTGGCTGGTTGTACACGACTTGTCAGGTGAGTCTGGAATTGATTTGTAAACTTTTTGCCACAATTTGTAATAAGATGACATGTCACAATTTGTATTACAGGGTAAGTTTCATGCAAATAACCAAAAAAAATAATTTATAGTATAGCTTCAAAAATAGTGTGTGCCCTCTGTGGCTGCAAAACAGACACCCGGTAAGAGCTCATCTTGCTCTCATCGTCATTAGTCACCCTCGTGCGAAATACTTTCTAGACTGTTTACAACCATTTTGCGCTAAAAGCTCTTTTCTACCCTCAAAGTTTTTTTTTTCAATCACGGAGCGTATTGTTTGGTTTTGGCTTTTGTCATCTTTTCTTCTTCTAGCCAGAACTTTTTACTCTAGCCTACATGCTGTTTCTGTCGCATCTGATGGAAGTAATTCTTCTAATTTTGCTGACCTAATGTTGTAGGCTAGTCTATTTTAATTTTTGCACCAATCAATAACAGATATTAACAACAAATATTTAAATCAACCAATCATTTTAATGTTTTGTTAGTTGTTAAAAAGTTTAAGATGTTGTCAATGATTTCTGCAAAACATTACACTTCAGGCATGCTATTTATTTCATTAGAAAAAAAGTAACTTGTTGTATTTTCATAGATCAGAGATTTCAAAACACACATGTGTTATGAGAAAGCATAAGAGACAGAGAAAGTAAAATAAATTTATTTATTATGTATTAGGCGAGATGGCAAACAAAGTTCTCCATGCTCAGCCACTACAAAACCAGGTTTGACATCCTAACGCGAAGTTATATTTTTTTATTGATTTTAACATTATTAAATTGTTAGCTCCCCCTTGCTGGGTGGTGGTAACTTTGTAAGAACCAATACAATTTCTGTACAATTTCCTCTGAGGAAGGAAAAAAATGACATATGGCACATGAAAATACGTCAGTATGAATGACGTTTGTGCTTTATGAGAAAACTCTAAGAAATAAATCCAATTACGATAAGGAGTAGGAAGAAGTCATGAAAACCCCAGTTTAAGCAAAACCGTTTATTCTATCAGACATCTCCGACAACTTTTATGAATAATAGTAGCAGAAAAGACGTTGTTCTTTACACATTTCCGAAGACATCCCCTCATGGTCCCACAACAGACGTATTTTTCGAGAAATCCCTCGCGACATCCCAAAATGGTGCAAGAAAAGACGTATTTTTCGAGACATCCCTCTCACGCATCTCAATATGGTCCAGATCTTGCTTGAGTTTGCCAGGATCTCGGCTCAGTGAGATAAAAATTTGTAATTTAACCGTCTGGATTAGATGGCTTTGTAGGTAGTTACTCAAAAAGCACATTCATTAATACAGCAATTACATACTGGTCAGATCTCATGAAAATTGGGGTTGAAATCATCTCGTCTTGGCAGGCTTGCCCAGTCAGGCTTAGTCAGTCATTTGAAGGCATCGCAGTGGTCTAAGCCCAAGATTGTCCCAATTTTCAAGAAAGGAGATAGGTCTGTGCCATCCAATTATAGGGGAATGAGTTTAAACTCTATGAATTGCTGTCAAGTTATACAATAAGATAGTCTTAAATAGCATCCAACCACTAGTTGAAAACCCTCTCTTGAGCTGAACTCAAAATAGTTTCGCAAGTCAAGTTTCTTGGAGTATATAGGTTTACTATCGCCCAGTCTCGTACTCCCTCTTTGCCTATTGGTTGTGTCAGAGGATGATTTTTTTCATCTTTGTTTCCTGAATAGGGCTTTGAACACTGGATAGGTCTTTTTCAAAAAGTAAGCTAGTTTTATACTATATTTACTAGTCGCATTAGAGTTATATATTCTGTGGCTGTGGCTGGTTGTGTTTGTGGGTACTGTTTTAGTGGCATTCTGGTTGCTTCTTTCCGACTGGCAGTGTAGGAGCCTGAAGTCTATGGTAGGGCTTAGCCCTATCCGGACCAGGCTTTTTTAAGATTCCCAAGACCAGGGGGGCCCTAATAGGCCCGCCCAAATAACTTCAAACTAGTAAAGGAATAACAATGAAACTTGGCACAAACTTAATACTTACAAAGATTTTTTTGCTGACGTCATGAGGATTTTGATAACGTCATCACGAATTTTTCGAAAAATGAAAAAACGTGTCTAAGAAAAAATGCTATAAAATCAGTTTGAATAAAGATTTTGTCGATCGGTTTTAAGCAGTATTTGCTCTGTAAATGTTAGTGCTTTATGCATCAGAACCGATTTCATCCCAATGTTTCCGAAATTTTACCTGAAAGTTAAAAAAATGGGGTTAAAAGCTAAAAAATTTGGAGAATGTACTAGATAACTTTTTTTAAAGTCACATAGTTTCGTTGCCATAAGTGAATTTTGCACAAGGTTGTGTACGAAAATAACCTTGCACTGGCCTACTAGAGGGATGGAGGGCTGCTCCATCAACATTTGGCGCCATCAACAGTTGTATAATATCAGGGTATTTGTAGTGCCATATCGGAGATGGATGGTAGGCAATCCCAAGGCCACTCTTTACTGTCCACAACCACATCAAGAATATCATAGTCCTCATTAAACGAAGTATTGAGTATAAACCTGGCTTTTCTTTCCTTTTTAATTATTAACAATATGGCATAGTTATGGAGAAGGTGATTTTTTTGAATCAGGAAACTACTTTTACTGCTATGTTTACTTAAAATTGCCATATAAACCTATCTACTCCAAGAAACTTGACTTGCAAAACCATTTTGGTTCCAGCTCAAAAGAGGATCTCCTCGTTTACATGATTTTATAGCGTCAAGTTCATGTTTAAGTATAAATGTAAACGTAAAGAGGGCGTTTAGCCCTATTAGCACCAGAGAGCCATGGTGCCCTTCCCCCTCTCAGTCTTATATATTTACAATAACTTTTAAACTGATTGCTTGACTGTTCCGGAACTTTGCCACTTTCAGCATGAATCTATTTTATATCGTGTGATTAACTGTCAGTTGTTTTGGGTGACAATTTCAAAAGTAACGGTTGGTTTATATGAGTATTAGAGCAGATTTATCAACACAAAATATTTGACCTTAGTTCTCCTTTAACCCTATTTCAACCATGCTTTTTTGGAAAAGTTATTTCCGAACCCCCCCCCCTGTATAACTTCGAAATATAAGTCAGAAAGCCATGAAACTTGGCTCACTAGTTGAAAAACATAAAAGGAACATTTTAAAAAAAAATAATTTGATGACGTCATCACTTTCTGTATGACGTCATTAGACATATCAATTTTGCAATTCATTACGAAAATACCACAAGTTCTTCAAATTTAATTTGTTTAAGTTGTAAGAATGATAATTTGATTTTTATTAGATATTCTAAAAGCTATTAGATAGAAGAAAAGATAAGACCCAAATTTGTTATCACGTGACTCTTATTTCATCCAGAAAGAGGCGCCAAAGTTGACATAATTTCAAAAAAAAAAGATTTTTTTTAATGTAATATCTGAGAACAACCACTCTTATATTCGTAACAAGTATAAAATTTCCTTTCTTTTGATATATAATATGACTTAAGCTTACATAAAAAGATATACAGCCTAACTGCCTATTTCATACCTAAATACCTAATTTTTGCTCACAATAGGCATAATAATGCATAATTAATTAATTACTAGGAAGTATTTAATTAATGTGGTTCAGGAACGTTCATCATTCATTGATGAGCTGTAAAATAATGTAAAATATGAGTAAAATCTAAAATAACGGTTTTCATTAAAATTTAAATATACACCTGACCCCCGGAATCGGGTTGCCATGGAAACAACGAACAATTTGTGTATTTTTTTTTGTTGAAAATGTGACCAGATAAATTTTGGGAAAAGTCATAAAATTTTAGGCAGATTGGACCAATAGAACCGAAGTTATGTCAAAAAACCTGAGAGGGGGGGGGGGGGGTGGGGCGGAATCCCCGGTTGAAATAGGGTTAACTAGTTAGTATCCTTAATTTCCATTTAGAATCCAGTGACACAAACCAACATGAAGTTATCCTTATTTTATGACTGGCTATTTTATCAGGGAGAGAAAGATAATATAATGAATATAGGTAAACTGTCTTTAAATTTGTTGTTAAGACCGGGTTAAACAGTTACTCCTTGGCAGCGGTGACTCTTTTCTTTATGAGTCATTAATGAAAAGAATTTTGTAAAACAATTGTAAAACCTGGCTGTTAATAATAATATTTCATAATTCACTCGCTCCATCTGAGTGCAGATACAGTATAAATTGTGGTACAGTAGAATGCAGTATATTTATTTTGTTTGGTAAGTGCAAATGTTGACCTGCTGTATTTATAGTGAAAGTTTATTTTAAACGTTTGCTTGTTACATTATGGGGTTCGTATTTCGTAATACCCTGATTTCGTTAAAGCTGACCAGGAGTGTGACAACAAGAGTTTCAGCAATATTAACCCTCAAGTCTTAAGCAGTATGAGAAACCTTGCTCAAAATTCTTATTTTTTTCTCAAAAAAATATATATTTTTTTTTTTTTTTCAATTTGTATACAATCTTTTCATTGGTGCAATCCGTTTTTACTATGCTCGCGTAATTTTAACAGGAAATTGATTTTAAAACGAGTTTGTTATGTTCCTATTATGTGTATATTGTTTAACCCTATAAAGGCTGGGCTTTTTTCAACTTATAAAGGCCGGGGGGCAAAAATGCCCCCCTATCTAACTTCTGTTCTGTTGGTCCATATCAAATGAAACTTGTCACAGATGTTCTTTAAACACTTAAGACTACATAAATATAAAATGACGTCAGCATTGTCTTTTGATGACATCAGCATTTCGTATGGTATGGTCTGCACTTTTCATGTTTTTCACAAAAATCGGTTTTCCCCCTTTAACTTTTGAACGCACGCTAATTTTTTCAATCTGATTTGATTTTCTGAAACGTGTCTAGCAGGGCTTTCATAGGTAAGCTATCAGTATTGGTTCATTTTCACTCCTTCAGGTAGTAAAATTCGCCTAGAAATATCAAATATTTCAATATTTCGCTTCCCCAGTCAAAAACGGTTTTTTGTTACTATCTGATAGCTAATAGAAAAATACTTAAAGTACTAAAATTTCAGCTAATTTGATAAAGGCAATCAAAAGATATTAAAAAAACCTCTTGGGGGGCATTTTTGCTAGGGAAAAATGGATTGGTGCCATGAGTAATGGAGATTTTGCCGTGGAAATAACTTTGACAAGCCCAACAGAGATTCAAGTACGTCGTTTATAAAAGGCTATAGTGACTAATTAATTTCTATTTTTTTTCTATGTCAACTTGTGAAAAAATCTTGGTATCACATAATTGATGATCGACAATACAGACTCTACAGACCTATATTTATGTTTTGCACAGTTATTCCATACAGAAAAGTTGTTGTACAAATCAACAATCGCCTTTGGCTCGGGATACCGTAGGTTTTTCAGCCAGGGTCAGAAAACGGCAAAGCGTTGTATCTAATTTAGATTCCTGTGTTGGCTTAGGCCACGCTTAAAAATCATTTTGTTTGCTGTCACCCGTCTGGGTCTACTTTAACCTACCGAGTGAAAAAAATATTTTTAATGCAACGAGTGGTTGAAAACATTTAATTGCTCGTTTTGGTTAAGTAAAAACGTGATGCGAGGTGTGATTTTATTTTAGTGTAGAAAAAAAGAAAATAATTTCATGCACACGTGCACAAAAGATTGCGCAATTGTTTAAAAGTGCCACAGGGAAGAAGTGTGTGTGAAAAGAAACAGGTCTCGATTTAATTAGAAAATTGTCATACCTACTTTAACAATCCTGCAGCATATGTCTTTATGTAATTTATTTTAACATCTTATCTTTTACAGACATTAAGCAAAACTGAAAATCTTTTTTTAAAATGATTAATGTTATTGTTTTGCGATCGTGCAATCAACATGAATGTCTGAAAAAAAAATTAAAATGTATTCATTATGTTTATTCTTTTTATTTAAACAAGACGAAGAAGGTTACTAATAAGTGTTAACTTGCAGATGGTCGTCAAACAACACGTGTCTTTATTCTAATCTCTATTTAGAAATCCTACCAGGACTGATAACATTGCCAATCTTTTTAAAAAGGTGCTGATTAGTAAGTGCTGATTAACAAGCGCTGATTAGTAAGCGGCTGGTTAGTAAGCGCTGCTGTCAGCGCTGATTAGTAAGCAGTAGTGTCACTGTCAGCGATGAGTTCAGGGCTCGATGCAGCGCTTACGAAATTAGGCAGGCACGTTTGCGATACGAGTTTTGTTGACAGTCCATTTGATATCTTGGTTGCATGTAAAGTTAAGGAATAAAAAAACACTGAGTTCAACAATGTTTCAATATTTTTATACTTTCTTTATCAGCCATGAAGGAAGTATAAGAATTTTAATACGTTGCCGAACTTAATGTTTTTAATTCCTTTACTATAACTTCTTTAATATATGTATATACGTTCTTAACTTATGTATAACGTTCCCAGACCTTTTCCTGGGCTTTTTCGGTAGTTCCACGGCTGGGGTGGGGGGAAGGGGGCTGGTAGACCCACGCTCAATAACTTTTGAACACCTGAAGCAATACCAATGAAACAAAACTTACCAAGATGAACAATTTGGCTGATTTCTTTTTTGGTTACGTCATACTTATTTCGATGATTTCATCACAAAATTTTCAAAAACGTAAAATATGTGTCTGAGAAAATCTGGCATAAAATCAGTTTGAAAAGAGATTTTGTTGATATGATTTCGGTTTTTGCTCTGAGAAGGATTGTGCTTTCTGAATCAGATCGGATTTTATCCAAAAACTGAAAAAAAAATTCCCAAATTTTCCCTGAAAGTTGAAAAATGGGAGAAATTGGGAAAATCGGAAAAACAACTAGTGGCATCGATGGAACATCTAAAATTGAGACTTTTGGCCAAGTTTCAAGTCAAAATATTGGTATTACCAGAAGTTATGCTTATTTGTAACTTTTGAAATTTAGAGGCATTACTGGGATGCAAAATAAGTGGATCTGACGTATGACCTATAACTTGTAAACTACATTACCTAGATAGCTAAAATTTTGAGAGAATGTAGCTAGATAGTATTGAGTGAAAGTCACAAAGTTTGGTTGCCATCCGAAAATTTTCCGAAATGTTACAAACAAACATCTGAGATGGGCCTACTAGGCAAGGTAGGGTTAAGACATAATAAAACTACTTGTGGCATGTCTCTAATCAATGGATCAAAATTAAGTTAAAAAAAATATCAGGAACTACAAAATAAAAAAATATTCCGACCGACCGGGTCACCTTCAAAACCCTGACCTGGGTGACTGCAAACAAATATATTTTTAAGTGTGGCCTTAGTCAAGGTTACTTGTGACAGTATATGATATATGTATAACAAACTGCCTTTCACTTCACCAGACAAATACATACTAATGCAAGGCGCTTTCTCAAACCACAGTGCAAAAAAGGCAGGAAAACACTTAAACACTGGTGCACACATGTGCAACATATTTATTTTTCTAATTTCAAACCCAAAGAATAGACTTTCCCTCGGGTAGTGTTACGAATTCACCCGTCAATTTTTTTAGCAATTACCCGTCAATTTTTATTAATTCGTTATCTATTTATAAAGGAAAGTTCTGTATGATTATCAACAATTTGTTTGGCTGATGATTGTATTATATCTAATTTTTTTTGCTGTATAATATTGGATGTGGACAAAACTACCCATTTCTGCTGTTTTTTAAAAAATTGGTTAAAAAAGTTTTATGTTCACCCTGAAAACCCTGGGATAGACTTTGACATCATCCGCTGTGAGGATCAAGGCTTCAGTCTCTATGTTATCGAGCATTTGCAGCATTTGATTCTGTGATTAATGGGGATTCTCTCGCCTCGGTTACCAGAGCATTATCGAAAAGTAGGGTGTTTCCAGATTAGTCCGGGGTTTTCCCAGAGTAGTGCTGGGTAGTCACCGCTTCAGTACGTACAAACACTATTGCCATGTCAGTCCAACTTGCACCACCTTGGCTTTTTTAATATGGTGGAGCTCACTTCGAGATGGCAGAAGCGCTGCTACCCTCTCTAGCGTTTTCTTCTTGTTTTTCACGAATCAGGCTGTCATGGAAGCTTTGCTTTTACTGGCTTGGTAAATTTAGATATTTCTGGACGCATAGATCGCAGGCTGTATCGCAGCTGTCTGTCTGTCTCAGAAAACCAGTTGTTCCGCTTGTTACTGGGTTGTTCTTCTTGTTCCACTTGTTACTAGCTTGTTAGCCTTTTATAAACGACAGATTCAAGTATCTCAATGTGTCCTTGTTGATAAAACAAAGACATGTTTTCTATTTAATTAGGTCATTGAAGTTAATAATTCTCTTTTATCATCTCTTTCAAACTTCTACGCCCTATAACTCAAGGAAAAATAATGATCTATTAAGGTAGCGGTTAGAGAAACCATGTATGTTCAACATGCACTCTTTTTTCACTATTATACGTTTTCCATGCTTTCCAGTATGTGTAAATTATAAATCAATAAGGATTGATCATTATTTTGACAGCAAAAGAAATTCCAAAAAATATTCCAGGAAGAGAAAATTGATAAACAAACAGTAAAACACACTGCTTATATATGAAGTGGATAGGCGACTCAGATTTTCGTATAATATTTTTCTATAATTGCTTTGAGAATAAGTGGGATATTTTAAAGTTTGCTTCTTAATAACCTTTTTCGATCAATCATTACATGGAAAAACGTGAAATGCTGAAATCTGTTGAATACACATGGTTTCTGTTACTGCTACCTTAATTAGTTAACTGTTCGTGTAAATTTGTAAATAGAGGATGGTCTATCCTACCAATCCATGATGTGTAAAAACATTCACTAAAACGAATGTTGAATAATATGGGTAGTGTGGTTTCGTAAATCAAATATATGAAGTTGGTGTCAAATTTTGGAATAAAAAGGTTTTAATAAGAAGGCGTGCGATAAAAGAAACACCTTATTGTGGGACGAAAAGAAAAGGAAAGGGTTTGCTTCCTAACAAGAAATTCCAGATTTTGCTCCATGTTATTTACTTTGCAAATCTATTGCTTCGGCTGTGGCCATATCATTTTTATACTTTTATAAACCATTTCCTATTTTCCGTAACTAAACTAACCACACTGTAGCTGTAAGTGCAATTAATTTGTTTGTGTTTTATAGAACCAGCAATGCTGCTAATGCATAACTCTGTTCGTACTCACCCCAACATAACTTATAGTTTATTGGACTTCATATGCAGGGTGAGATCATGCTCTGTACCTTTTCGTTTTTTGTTTATCAGTTTCCAGTTCATTTGCGTTAAAAGTGATAGCACGTATTTGATAATTATTCTATTGAATCGAAACAGTTTCTTGAATTGTCATTATCTTAGTTTTTGAATTCTTCTTTGTTATCTGTTTTTTCTCAGAAAACTGTCCCTAAAACTCTTATAGGAAATCACTTGCATTTTCACTAAGAATTGTCCTATATATAAGACAATATGTCCTATATTTCCTGAAATAGAAAGGAATATAATAATTTAGGTTTTTTGATGCTTTCCTACAACTGCAACTGCATGTCACAGTATTCTTATTTCGAAAAGTTATTTTTGCAAACCATGATTTTCTTTAGATGTCAACAAACTATTGCCCACAATTTACTAATCTTACAAAGCAAGGCTTGTTTCACTCTTTTAAAAACATTCTTGATAAACGAGTTGTAAGGTTAGTGATAACCACTTGGTATTATGTTAATGTTCAGCTAGCTCAAATTTGTATCATTTCATACCTTATAATTGATTCACGAAGATAATTAACCCTATTCCGTATGAGGGGGGGGGGGATTCCGCCCCTGCCCCTCTAGGTTATTTTTTTAAATATCTTAAGTTTGGCTGCATTAGTGATGCCAATTTTTCGGACATTCAGTTTTATAGGTATATACACGTTTCCAGAAAATTTCACTAAAATTCCAATTATCCTGATTAGTGATATATGACGTAATTCTAATGACGTCGCACAAAATTGTAGACCTAGTTCACTCTGGCACTGGCCACAGGTCATTCATGTATCGATTGGAAAAATACTAAAGCAATAAAAACATACAACAGCCTTATACAAGATATACAGAGAAAATACTTAAAAACCAGAGCATAGCAAATTGACTGTAAATTTTTAAATCGTAAATGTCTGAACATAATTACTTTTTCGTTTGAATTCGAAACTACCGTAGAATTCCGAAAATAAGCCCACCCAATTATAATCGCACCCATTGTTAAGCGCACCAAGCCAATCAAAATTTTATTCCATCGATAAGCACACCCAAAGATAAGCACACCCATAGATAAACACAAGAGTAAAAAGGCAAATTGTAACAGACTATTTTCCTAATTTCATTTTTTTTTCTTCTCCTTGACGATCTACAACTGCGAAAGACACTGATTAAGAAGATCTACCCAGCTAAGTTAAGTATTTACGGTAGAGAGCATAGGGTATTTTTAAAAAAAATGAGTTATATGTTTCTGTCCACTGCAGTTTTTTTAGGCCTGTTTATAAGCGCACCCATGGATAGGCGCACCCACAGATAAGCGCACCAATTCCATGCTTTCACCACTGATAAGCGCTGCGCTTATTTTCGGAATACTACGATATGTTTACAATTTAATAATTTACTGGTGGAATTTTTTCTATTTTTTCGTATAGTTCCCTGAGTCCTATCTTGAAGAGCAGCAGGATGGATAAAGAACTGAAGTTATTGGTTTCTGAAGCCCTCCCGTCATTCAGTCGACCTGAAAGGGGTGGTATGTATATTTATTTATTTACAGTTAAACAGTTTCTGTTGTATTTGCTGGCTTAGTTAGTGAATTTCTCATACCAAATTGCAATTTCATCTCTTAAAAAGATGTCTCTGTAAATTTAATATGAACTTTTAATTTTTTCTATACTGTTTTCAGTACTGTTCTGTACTGTTTTCTGTTCTGTAACTTAAGCTATGTGTACACGCTCCGACTCGTCGAATTCGACTCCATTCGATTGAATTGTTGAATCAAAAGCCTTCGACTCCATACTTTAGACTTTAAAAAAGTCGGACAGATCCTACTTTTTCGACTCAGTCGAACAACTTTTCTATTGAAATCCTTTTTATTATACCTTAAGTGGACAAGTTTTTGAGAGGAGAAAAGTTGGCGGAAATGGCCGATTTTGCCCAAATCTGCCAAATTAAATCCACACCAAACATAAAAAAATCAGCATTCCGCCAAAATTAATCCACGTCATTCGTAAAAAAATCAGCGTTCCGTCAACAGTTTTAGAGCAATAACAAGTTATTATTATTTGTCACTCGCCAAATTAAATCCAAGCCAAATGTAGCAAAATCTTCAATTCGGCAAAATAAATTCACGCCAAATTTACCAAAATTGTCAACCAGCCAAATTAAATCCACGCGAATGTTTGGAAAAATTTCTCATTTAGCTCACCGCCGAATTAAATCTGCGCCAAAATTTGTCCCCTTATGGTATGTTATTTGATGAGATAAAATTTTGATTGATTTCTATCCCATTTACGTCACAAGCATACAGTTTATGAGTTGCAAAGTGGGTTTATTATTAAAAAGGAAAATGAGAATGAACTCATAATAGTTAATTTTTCTCTCTCCTTTTTATACATTTCGAAAAGAGAAATGCGTCTTCTTTGCTTCGCTGTTGGTCTATTAGTATTAGTAATAGCATGACTTGGAGGGCAATTTGGCATAAATAGCCCGAGTTTCTGTTTCAAAGTTTTTCAAAATGGCCCGAACGTATTGAGTGCTATTTGAAAAACTTTGAAACGAAACGAAACTATTTATCCAAAGTTGCTCGACAAAGTCATGCTATTCCTGGTTAATCGCATGGAAGATTCACAAAAAGTTCTGCTTCTTCATTCCTTTATTATTTTATTCATGTAAACATTGCAAATGTAAATGGGACCTTAGATTTATTTGTAATTTGTAACAATAAATTTGATTGGTTTAAAGCGTTTGATTGTTTAAACAATCAAATATTATTTTCTTCTTTCAAAGAATTATTTTTCGCAAACATTGTTTTGCATTTGCAATGTTTTCATAGAGTGATGGAAACACGAATTAGATAATCAGCGCTGGTTTCGAGATTGTAATTGTCCAACAATTACAATTCGGAGGGCAATTACAGATAAATAGTGCCCTGCTCGTACGGCAATCTCCTGCAATTTGTAATTGGACCATGCGATTACTCCTGATAGTTAGTGAATAGACAGGAGATTCCTGGCTGCCTTGGCAATCTGGATGAACATATCAATTTGAAAAGTATTAATTGCATAGTTATCGTGTACTTATTACCTCTTGCAATTAAACAATTTTGCTTTAAAATTACTCCAAATTCGTTTTATTCTCAACTTTTGCTTTACTTTAAAATATAGACTGAGTTAGTTCTTCCTGGAAGCATTTCGGGTTCAGCTTTGGCCATTACAGCTATTTCATAGTAAAATTATACTACAGATTATTCATTAGCTGAAACAACATTGTTATCATGTCACTGTCTTGTCATATCCAATTCAAAGTTATCGGTTATCAGATTTGGTAACATGGGTGTATTTATTTGCCTTGATTATAACGTACGATTGTTACAACTATTCAAATAAGTAAATTATGATTTTGAGTATTTCTATTTCAGCTACCCAATCAACTTCTGACGAACCTCTATCTTCTAAAACGAATTCTCCTCCGCAGTCTCCGTCAAATGATTCTCAAAGTGATTTCTCTCTTACCGAATCCTTGAAATCTTCTGAAGTACAGGATGAAAGTAGCACAGACGAGGCAGTATTTTCTGATGAAGATGACGAAGACAAATTGGGTTGCAATCCACCTCCACCACCACCCTTACCAACGAACGATAAGAATGACAAGGTGAGAATATTTTCATTTCGTCAAATTCGATAAAGAAAATTGTATGATTTTTGTCATTTATTTTAACTACCATTTATCTAAGATTACATTATGCAGTTATGTTTATCTAGGGGTACATTATGTACTTATATTTATTAAAGAGTACATTATGCAGTTGTGTTTATTGGAAACCTTTTAATTAGTTACCATATTTACTCGAATGAGTGCCCGGTATGCTCATTTAAAACGCTGACACACCGTCAACAGAAAAGAAGATCAATGTTTTATAAGTTTTTGAAAGTAATAGTAAGCATAAACATCAATGTATACAGTACGTCTTCTCTGTTATTTACAAATATTAGTCATAGAGTATAAGTTTAATAACTGTATTAGGTAAATTCAAATATGTTTTCAAATGAGAGACCCTTGTCGGGAGTAACAGGGGAGCGCTCGTTCGTGTAAATATGGTAACCACGCACTGCTCTTGATAAAAAAGATATTTTAGACTTTTAAAGTTTTTGCAGGAATGTAAATATCACATTTTTGCACTGTACACTGCATACATTGGTATGCAAATTAAACAGAACGTTCTATCCTTTGTGATACGTAAACAGTAAGGGTGACTGAAACACTTGAATAGCTGGAAAAGACAAGGAACACTTGAATGGTTTGAGATTGGATGGAAATGGCTAGTACAAATATACAATAGCCTACCTGTTAAATGATCTAGGACGATATATAGATTTTGTACTCTAACAACAACAATCTTTGTGCTCTGGTTGTCATCTTATTTTTGTTAGTTTTGAGCAAAAAAAGTAACTCAAAAGTTAGTGTTCAGTTCGGAATTCCTTTGATACCTTTCCGATATAAAGGAAAACAGCTCAAATTTTATTTATCCACTTTTAGGTTGTTCCACCTTTGCCGGCTTCTGCAACGTCTTTTCGACCCATCACAATCAAGGATGAAGACTTTGAGACAAAAGTCGACGAAAACTACAGCAGTAATGATGATATCACAGATTTAGAAGAGTTCCAAATTCTGGATAGTAATCTTTTGAAAGATAATGTTATAAAACTAAAAATCCAAAAGTATGTACGAATCTTACGAAACTGCTCTCTATAATAGTTGTTTATTTATGTTTCATTACAACTCCATGGAGAATTAAGATCAGTTGTATCAAAGCAAACATCTTTTAATGTATTAATTGAAATAAAAAAGTGGATATTATGGTTTAATTAATTCTATTTCAAATCAGAATTTATTAGAAATCGTATTTTTTATGTTTATAGGAGAAGGTAAAATTATTATGTAGAATTTACAAATCCATTCACTGTCCAGGAAAGGCTTCTTTTTCCACCCTTCTAGTAACTCTGGACAAACAAAACGACAATATAATGGAGAAATTTCCCGCAGTTGGCCTCCCAAAACAACGAGGCAGCAATATAGATGAACAATGTATGTGCATGTTACTTAACCCAACAAAAAGTGAAACTCAGTAAACAATTATTACTACGAATAAACACTGAAGAAAATCTTTAACACTAATCCAGTGGCAAAATACAAATGAAGTCATCCAATGGTTAAATCAAATAGAAAATAAACAATCATATACATTCACTGTTTTTGACATTGAAGAATTCCACCCTTCAATTACAGAAAAACTGTTGAAAAAAACCATTGAATTTGCAAAAAACACTACAGAAATTGAACAATACGAACCAAATTTAATCTTTTACTGTATAAAATCATTACTTTACAATGATCATGGGGCCTGGGTCAAATGCCGGGGAAATTCAGAGTTTGATGTCACCATGGGAAGTTATGCTGGGGCTGAAATTTGTGAGTTAGTTGGTCTTTACATCCTCAACATAATTAGTAAAAAATTCAACAAAAATATCAGTGGTCTTTACCGTGATGACGGACTATAATCCTGTAGAATTTGTGTTCGGCCTAGAATAAATTTAGATAGATTTATATTATACCTTAACCCTATTAAGACTTGGGGTGGGGGGCATAATGCCCTCCGGTTTTTTTAATAACTTTTGAAATAATAATTGATCTGTCTTGAAACTTTGCCACTTTTAGTATAAATCTATTTCGCATCTTTTGAGAAACTTTCAGTTGTTCAGGGCGCCTACTTCAAAAGTTATAGGTCATTGATCAGAACCACCTATCAAATTTCTCATATTTCCCATTGAAAATGCTGAAATATTGTGAAACCTGTATTTTCTGAGATACAAATCGTTTTGGGATGAATTATTATAAGAAATTTCCGAAAATGACGTAATTTTTCCTCCGGAAAAATATTCAAATTTCGACCAGAAATTCCGGAAAAAGTTCCACAGCAAATTCTGACGACAAAAAATCCGTTATTTCACCATCTTTTTTGCCAAAAATGCTTATGGGCGTTTTTTCGGTCACTTACCATCAGTTATGTGAAAGAAATGTCTTGAAAAAAGCTTTTTAACTAATGTAAATCCGGATTGGTATTTTCGCGATATTGGAGGCTAATTATGACGCCATTAGCCTAAAAATGACGTCATGCCGAATTTGGCCAAGTTTCATAAGTTTAGCATTAGTAGATCATGATTTTCATAGGGGGCATAATTCCCACCCCCTCCCAGTCTTTAAGTGACCCAAAAGAGCCCAGTCTTAATAGGGTTAAGGAAACAAATTTAGACGTGGAGAAAATTTGGCGGAATTGGCGGATTTTTCCGAAATCAGCCAATTCCGAAATCCGCCAAATTAAATCCACGCCAAACATAAAAAAAATCAGCGTTCCGCCAAATAAAATCCACGCCAATCATAAAAAAATCAGCGTTCCGCCAAATTAAATCCACGTCAAATTTACCAAAATTGTCGAACCGCCAAATTAAATCCACGCCAAATTTAGCAAAATATATCATTTTAGCTTACCGTCAAATTAAATCCGTGCCAAAATTAGTCCTCTTAAGGGTATATGGTTGGAAAGATAATTTTATCAGCTTTTCAATGATGTATATTGAATAACTTTTGAAATAATTGCTGAACTGTCATGAAACTTTGCCACTCTTAGTACAAATCCATGTTGCATCTTGTCACCAACTTTCAGCTGTTCAGCATGACTACTATTCGTTGATTAGAACCACCTATCAAATTCTACAGGACTACAAGCTGTATTTAAAAACCAAAGCGACAATGATAATGACAAAATAAGGAAGGAGATGATTAAAATATTCAAAGAAAATGACTTGAAACTTGACTTAAAATGCAATCTAAAAACTGTTGGCTATATTGACATCACTCTTAACTTAAATAACGGGGCACATAAACCATATTATAATAAAATAAACAACATCCCCAGATATTTAAGTACCAAATCCAATCATCCCTCTAATATAATTAAACAGCTACCACTATCTGTCTCTAATCGAATCTCAACTAATTCAAGTAACAAGGAAATCTTCGATACAGCTGCCCCATATTATAATAACATTTTACAACATTGTGGGTATGATAATAAAATTGAATATACAAACAATCAGAACAACGTCAACACGGGAAGAAAAAACAGGGGCCAAAACATTATTTGGTACAACCCCCCATACTCAAACAACATTAAAACAAATATTGCATAAAAATTTCCTAGCACTAATTGACAAACACTTTGAGAAAAATCGCAAGTATCACAAAATCTTCAACAGAAATATCATAAAATTAAGTTGCATGGATGTAGCTGTATGGATAATATGACAGTCAATAATGAAAAAACGTGTAACTGCTGGAATAAAACCACCTGTCCATTAAATGGAAATTGTCTAGTGTCAAAAATAGTGTACAAAGCAATGATATCCACCAATGATATTGAAGTTGAAATAGTTTTTATCGGCGTAAGCGAGACAGAATCATCAGGCCTAGTAAAGAAAGAAACATAGTTATCACAAACTTATAAAGGGGCAGGTTTGCCACGCATATCTTATACACTTCTACATAGCGCCTCCAATGTAGTTCTTTCTTTTCTGCAGAAGCGTCACCCCCTGCTAACTTTTTAATTCCTTCACAACGAAAATATAACTTTCGGAATACATAAGATCTTAATCATCTAAAATTCCAATTCCCTTTTAAAACCACCTCCACATAATACCTTTTACACACAATTGCAATGTTATTTGCAGCCTTGTCTATAGGCACAAGAACGTATTTCTATTGTAATTTTTCTAAATACTCTACAACTTTCTTGTCTTTTAAAACTGGCTTAGTGACATGTGTGTTCATGATGTCTTTCAATGCTTCAATTTTTTGGTCGACTAGTTGTGTGGCCTTTTCTTTCCACTATGTAAGGTTTTCTGCTGATATGTTTTGGAAGATTTGATAATGTTCTCGACACACGAGTTAAACCCATTGTTTATTTCTGTTTTGCATTTATTCCAATTTATAGATCGCGCTTCCCTGAAGTTTGGACCTTTGCTAATAAGTTTACGGAGACGATTATTGCTGATCAAACGTAAATCACCTGTCAGTACATGTCCATGGTGTTTGTCAACAAAGTTAATATTCTTACGGCAGTGGCATTGTTCTATACCTGTACCATAAGAATCCTTATCATTAACTTTAATAGTAGTTTTCACATTATTGTAATTAAGAATCCTGCCTCTGATAGTTTTCCCTAGGCTATAAACTACAGATGGTGGTTCTTTACATTGCAATGTTAAAGGCAAGCAAGAGACAACATCATCTTTCCTTAAGATGATCCTAACTGCATATAATCTAATCTCTTGTTGTCAAAAAAGATTGGAAGTATAAATTCTGGTGATTTTTTCTTCTTCTTTTCCACTTCCTTAATAGTTTTCGTTAAATAGAAATCAATAATTAGATCAATAATTGTGTTGCGGCAAATAACATTTCAATTGTGTGTAAAAGGTATTATGTGGAGGTGGTCTTAAATGAAATTGGAATTTTAAATAAAACCAATGAGGCACATAGCAGAGCGAATGTTTCAATGACGAAGTAATTTTTGAAAATACAGAATTCTGTAAAAGACAAAACTTTTCTTTAAGCCAGGAAGACCTGAAACTAATTCAAATGTACTGGAGACCAAAATTACATAACAATCCAACTAAAGCAAGATTTATAATTGCATCTAAACATTGCTCCACTAAACCTTTGTCGAAAGCATTTAAACTCGTTTACAACCAAGTTGAAAACTTTCATAAAAAAGCTAAATTCATTTCACACCATAATAAATTCTGGGTCATACAAAACATCGATCCAGTTATACCAAACATTAAAAAAACTAATCAAAAAAGAAAGGCTAAGTCTATTACAACATTCGTCTTCAGCACACTTTACACTACTCTTCCACACAATAAATTAATTCAACGCTTAAGTAGAATAATTGACCTTGTATATCAAGATAGCAAAGAAAATGGTTTTTCCAACAGGGGCAAAAAAATCCCTGGCTCAGTATATTTTAGTAAATGATCTCTAAAAATGGCATTAGCACATCTTATAACCAATTGCTACTTTACTGTCGGCAATGCCATTTTCAAGAAAACCATCGGTCTTCCTATGGGAATTGACCCTGCTCCTTTTTGGGCAAATCTTTTTCTTTACACAAATGAAGAAGAGTATATTTCTGTGCAAATAAAAACCAATAAGGTCAAAGCGAGACACTTGCATGCTACAAACAGGTTTAGAGATGATCTCTGCACACTCAACGGTGGTGGAAATTTTGCAAATCATAAACAAAGATTTATCCACCAGAATTAGATTTGAAGATTGAGCACTCAGGTCGACATGGGACATTCTTAAATCTCAACATAACAGTCAAGGATGGAATGTTCGTTTATCGGCTCTTTGACAAACGCAATGCTTTCCCATTTCGTATTGTCCGAATGCCACACATGGACAGCAACATCCCTAAAAACATCTTCTACTCATCATTGGTTGGGGAGTTCTTACGTATTGCGAGGTCAATTCTGCTATATGAGGACTTTGTACCTAGAGCTAAAGAACTTCAATGTAGAATGAAATCACAAGGCTCCAAATTAGAAAAAATTGTGAATTCGTTACAGAAAATCATGAAGAATCACAAAGACACTTTTAACTCATATCAAAATAGTTTAACCAACATTATCACCGCTAATCTACATTGAACATTGTAGTGTGGCAAACCTGTAGTTTATTTCAAAACCAACCGTGAAATGACATATAAATTCTCTTGCAACATCCATGTGCTTCACACTTATGCCAAGTGTCAAAGCTGCATGGTCCTGTCTTCTTACTCCAACCAACTTTTCCATAATTAAGATCTTATTTATGTATTCAGAAAGTTAAATTTTATTTGTGAAGTAACTAAATTTAAAATTAGCAGGAGGTAGCGCTCCTGCAGAAAAGAAAGAACTACATTGGTAGCGCTTTGTAGCTGGCTCACCTACATCTCTCCATAACATCAAGAAAGGATATTCGAATAAGGGCCGAAATCCTGATGTAGGTCTCGAACTGAGGACTTGCTTAAATAAGGATAAATCTTATATTTCTGTTCTTTCGTATTTGTCTCCTTCTTATTGCAAACCGCATAGCATTGCAGTAGTTTTTGTACCTTCTTGTTTCATCATATTATTCAAAATTATTTCAGTATATTCTTGCTCTAACTTCTGCCATTAAAATCATTTAAAAAATACCAATATTAACTTACCAACTTCTAAGGTAACTTAAGTTCCAAGGGACTAACATCACCATGTCTCTGGAAGAGTATCATGTCACCTTACTCTCTTTACAATAAAACAAAGAGACTTCTAACCTTTTACTTTATATATATATATATATAAATGTGTTTAAAGTTTGTATCCAATATTCTATTGGAGTGCTCAATACCTGCGTAGAGCTTTATATCCAGTTAAACAAACAAATTATAAAAATATTTTAGCAACTAAAAGTTTCATGTAGTTTTCAACAATCATCAGGCTACATAATGTAAATGTTATAAAAATTTTATAAAAATTTCATACATTCTCAAGAAATACATAAGCTTGAAGTAATCCCGTGAGACTATATCAGGATATTTAAACTGAATTTGTTTCAAAATCAATTCAGTTCTTTTGCCGCCCCTTATATTTTTAGCATTTTAAGCACTTTCCTTAATGTAGATCGAAAACTTCTGAAAATACTTCTATTAAAAAGCGTTCTTACGAACGAATTTATCTACAGTGCTTGCTAAACCGGGACGTTTTTTTCTCATGTAAACTGCCCCTCGGTTTGAAATGCCTCGGGGGCTATGAATATTATCATGCCTTGTGTGCAGATAACAAAAAAAATGTTGCTAATTCTACGATTTTTCTATTTCGTTTCTTGAGTTCACATCCTGCTTCACTTTGTTTTCCTATTATTAATACTAATAGCGAATAATTGTGTTGATAATTAATATGATTTATCAGTTTTGCTTCTCATGCTTTGTTTTGTTTTCTCAGTTTCAATTCACACTTTTCCCACCAGTGAAGGTCCCTCCCTGAATCCCTCTACCCCTTTAATCTTACCTTATTTTTGTGAAAATTGGAAACGTCAAAAATCGGAAGAAAAAGGCGGAAGATTTTCATCCCTGTGTTTTTCCTGCAATTACATGGGGAGATTTCGTTTACAGTTTTCTCATCTAGCACACTAGAGTTGTATTGTCTGATGGTATTTGCAATGTTGGTTGTGCAACAGTAACTTAGTTTCAATGTGTAGTGTTATAGATTTTGTGAAATTTGTTGTGTTTTGGGAAATGTTTCTTTATTAATTGGAGAAATGTTCTTCCAACATTGGTTTTGACGTTTTGGCTATAAGGAGGGTTAAACCATATGATTTTCCTTTCTCTCCTTGAAGAAAGAATGTGTTGGTTTATATACAGATGGCAGTCGTTAAAAACTCAAATGGACCGCTGTTGGACAAGCTAAGAAAAGACATAGTAACCCTTTTCATTTATTCCAGGTGACTTAGGGCTCATCCAATGCCAGCCCTTATCATGTTATTAGAGAACGAAGTAGGGTCTAGCAGTTTTTATTTTTGTTTTAGGGTTACCTAGTCCCGTGCAGCCCTCAGCCATTTTGACACAAGTCTTCATCAGCCTTTCAGAATGTAGAGTATATATTATACACATTTGTTCGTCAATTTCAAGTCACAAGGAATAATTACAGACTGAGTCGGATTTGAACTTGGGACCAATGGGTTACCGTCCCATCGCTCTACCAACTGAGCTATCAGTCCGATGTCAGAGCGTGTTTGGACGTGTTGGAGAAGTAATTCGCATCAACTCTCCCTTAACCTCTGACACCGCATCATGAGAGCAGTTAGTGGTTCGAATCCATCTCGAGGCGCATGTTATTAGAGAAGGAAGTAGGGACCAGCAGTTTCTAGTTTTGTATCAGGATTACCTAGTCCCGTGTAACCCTCGGTCATTTCGACACAAGACTCAGGGCTCATCCAATGCCAGCCCTTATCATGTTATTAGAGAACGAAGTAGGGTCTAGCAGTTTTTATTTTTGTTTTAGGGTTACCTAGTCCCGTGCAGCCCTCAGCCATTTTGACACAAGTCTTCATCAGCCTTTCGGAATGTAGAGATTATATTATACACATTTGTTGGACAATTTCAAGTCGCAAGGAATAATTACGGACTCAGTCGGATTTGAACCCGCGACTACTGGGTTACCGTCCCATTGCTCTACCAACTGAGTTATCAGTCCAATGTCAGAGCGTGTTTGGTCGTGTTGGAGAAATAATTCCCCTCAACTCTCCCTTAACCTCTGTCACCGCATTAGAGCAGTTGGTGGTTTGAATCCATCTCGTGATGCAATTATTCCAGGGGACTCATGGCTCATCCAGTGCCAACTCTTAGTGTCTCCTCATCTTTTCCAGTAGGTTTAAACTTATTGCTGCCAAGGACCGCAGTGATGCTGAAACATAGAAGAATTTATTACAAAATTGCAATTAGAATGAAAAGCATAACAACTGCTTTACATCCTGCAATTAGAATGATAAGAATGATGACTGGTTTACATTCTAAAACTTTAATTGAAGCATAAAATAGAACTTCCTGTTTGTAACACGGATCCAAATGAATTATGTGTGCTTCTGGATCTATAACCCCAGGAATTTGACGTTCTTGGTCATAATGAAAGTTGTCACTTCCAAGTTCTACCTTTTGTTCGCTGCTTCTGTTATCCTCTTGATATTCAAGTCAGAGAGATTTTTAGTTTTGCTATAGCATTTTTGATTCAAATAATGGACAATACATTTCAACTCTTCCATGATTTAATGAATTATATTTCATATAATATTATATATCTAAATGTACATTTAAAGAAATCTGTTTAAATGTTGTTTAAATTTCTAAACTTAAAGTTATAAGAGGATGAGTAAAAAATTAATAAGACATTATGTTTAGTACTCTGAGTTTGTATTCTTACACTCGTCAGTTAAACTGATAGAAAGAATGTTACAAATCTAGATTTGTACATGAAATAAAACATGGTGTCCTCCCTACTAACCTAAGGGGAGAAATTTTTCAAAAATTTTGTTCTGACAATGGGGTTTGGCAAATTTGAAATTATAAGGGGAGGGGGAGTCTACATGGGGGAAGTTACTGAAAATTCACATGCTTCTTCCGGAAACCACATAGTTTATCCAGAGGAAGCTTTATATTCACTTTAGTATGTTGTAGAAGTTTGTTTCGGTTAAAACATAGTGTATATTCAAGTGTGAAAGATGATTACCTGTATGGACCTTCCCCCGTAAGAGAGGCTGCAAGTTGGGGGTGGGGGTAGGAGATAGGTCTTGGTGTTTAAGGGGGCGGGAGGTAAACATCTTAGGGGGACTTAAAAATCTTAGGGGTGGGGGTAACACCCTCGAGGACACCATGTAAAGAGCCTAAAGATTAACCAATAATTATATAGTTGGAATTTATATCAAACCTTGGAATTTCTTTTCGACAAAATCATTGAATTACGAAATCTTTTGGTAAAATATTGCTTTTCCAGTCTGTAAAATACACGTTGTTGCGTGACAACCTTGTAACCTTCAAAACTTCAAAGTTAGATATGTTTATACCATTTAAGCATAGTGTCAAGGCTTAATCGTATGTTATTGCTGAGTACCAAGATTTTTAGCTGACATACCCCATACTAAAAATCTTGATGTGGAAAATACCGTGGGTCCTTAATTTTACCCTTTTTCAACCAAAAACCACTTATTTGGTCAAATTGCAAAATTGAACTGTAATCACTAGACATAAAGAACTCAAAAGAAATTACCCAGTACTGGTTTATTTAAATTTGAAATAAAGCCTCAGAACTTCTTGTTGACAAATTCATTAAAATTACGCAGTTTTATGGTAAAATGTCCGTATTCTGGTCTGTAAAATACACGGTTACACATGACAAACTTCATAATTTTAAAGTGTTGTATGTATACATGCTATCTGCAAAGTTTTTAGGTCAATGCATTTATTTGTCATAAGCTATATACCTGTTTTACCTGACCTACCCCAGGTTAAAATCTTAATGTCGGTAACACCACTGATCCTCGTGTTTTGGCCCATTTCTACCGAAAGACACTTATTTGGCCTGAAAACCATCTTGAAACGTAAACTCCAGACATATAGTAACCTAAAAACAACATTGTAAGTTTTTCTAGTTTAAGTTGGTACCTGGCCTTCATATTTCCTGGACTATATGGATAGTGTCCAACGCCAATGCCAATTTAAGTATGGTAAATAATAATATAAAAAAACAAAAAAAACCTGGGAAATGAGCAACAACAAAAAAATGAGTAGAACTGGGACCGTCCAAAGAAACCACTATGAGAAAGACCCCACTTCATCCAATGGGAAGCACCCCAGCTAGATTGTTTTAAAATTGGTTTCTACGTGAGCGAGGAAGTGACGTCATTTAAATTTGACATAATGTGTCCCACCATATTTGGTATTATAGTCCAGCGAGTATTCTTGGTAGTTTAACAGTAGGAACAACAGTAATTTTGTTTGCTTTTAAACTCAGTGAAAGTAATTTAATTAAAAAAACAAAAGATATGACATATATGCCAGACAGTAAATACCACCATTCTAGCCTGTCATAACTTGTCATAACTTGTCAGATTCGATATTCCAGCAGCCATGGCTTGAACGAAGGTTTGTTAACCAAAACAATCTCATGCCATATCTATAGCTATGAAATAATCCTTGCAGTAGCTTCCTAGATTTTTTTCCACCTTTCCATATGTCTTATCTGTTCTTCTGTCTTGGTTATAATATACATATGATACAACTGTGCAATTTTTTTTGAAAAAAATGGTGTCATGGATCATCAAAAATGACGTCACTTGGCGGAAAAACACAAAACGGATTCTTGCACGTACAAGAATCTCATAACCCACCCAAATACCTTCTTGAATCAACATAATTCATCATTTCTAAAATAGTCTGTGTACGTGCAAGAATCCATTTTGTGTTTTTTGGACCACGTGACGTCATTTTTGACGATCCGTGACATCTTTTTTTTTCGAAAAGTTTATTCCATACCATTGTGTTGTCGTTTCGTGTTTATATAGTTCTTATTATTCCTGCTTCTTTTATGGTGAATTGGAGGAAGCATTTGTTAATCTTAACTTTTTATGCTACATACGAACTGCTCTTTTTTCTAGGGAAGAGTCTTGCAAGGCAGAAGCTATGGAAGCCATTATTTCTAACATTGAATCAATGGTACGTCATTGAACCTAAAAAACAAGTTTATAAACTTTTTTTACACGATTTTCACAAGCCAAGAAGTTTTTTGTCTGTTTGCCTGAGGGCGGTCACTCCGGAATCCCTGGGTGCGAGGTTCTGATACTGGTTTCAAAAGCTGGCCCGATGCTGTGGTTCCTTGTTTATGCATACTCGCGGGTAGGAATTTTGTAAAACACGGCTAAAATTCCAAGAAGACTTGGTTCGAAATGGATACGAATTCACCAGTAGCGTACAATGAAAGAGATGAAAGAATCGTTTTTTGAGAGATAATAAAATTGCTGCAGGTTTTATTGGTAGTGTAGTTATCTGAACAAATAAAAGCCAGCACTTCCGTAACGATGCTGCATTAAACAAGAAAATTTGTAGTTCCTTAAACTGTAGTTTCTAATATCGCTGATTTTTCTATTCGGTAAAGACCAATCTATCAATAATGCACCTCTGAGCATGCACAATAATTTACAATGAAATAAGTAACTATTAATTTCAAAACAATAGAGCCACCAAATTTCTTTACTTCATCAAACTATGATTGGTTTATGATGACGTTGAAGTGTTTCGCATAGACTTTTTAAGCCAGCCACTTTTGTATACATGATGTATACAATAAGTTTGTTTGATAGGATAAATTCGTCGTCATCAAACTATGATCGGATAATGATGACGTTGCAGTCTTTCGTATAAACATTTTAAGCAATCTTTTTATCAATAAACCCACAATGTTTGAGAAGTGTCCATTTGACCAAGAGTTTGGCCAGATTCAGTCAGTGTTCTTCGAACTTCGGCGAGAGCGGTCGCACCAGTGTTTTTCACACTGACCTAGTAACAATTTTACTGGTTGAATACTGCAAACTATAAATTGGGTGGTTTTCGTTTAACACAAATTACGTTAATTACTATTAAGGTAAAGCAATTAAAATTCTCACATCATTTTTAGTGAAAATAGAGTTGTTGCGAATTGAGCATGGAATTAAATGACATGTGAATTGTGCTCTAACTTCCTGGTAGTGATTATTTTGGAGGAAATTTTCTAGAGCTGGATTAAATCTCTATGTATATCTTCTGTATCCACTATGTTGCTATTAAAAGTGACGTAAATTTCATGCACGATCCTAGAGTAGTCAGTGTGAAATGTGGAATTCACTGCATTTAAGATGCCAGTTGATAGATAACGAGCTTTACACAACAGGCATACGTTTTTCAAAATTTTGATTCCATTTTAGGGAGATTTTGATGAAGAAATTGCTTCACCATTATGCGTTTGTTTAGCGAATTGCTTAGCTGACGATCTCTCGTTGCCGGCGCTTCCTGATCAAATGAATGACAAGTAAGTTTGGCATCTTTATACTCAGACTTTAAACAATTTAAAAAAGTAACATTTTTAACAAAGAACAAGTTTTGTTGTGGATAATAAACCATAATTATAAACAGACTTGAATAATTCATGACGCCGTGTTCATATTCAGAAAGAAATTGATCAAAAACTTCTTTTTAACTCTGTGAGTTCACGTAACTACCCTTAAAATAATAAAGGTTTCTTTGTTTTCCGCTAAACTAGGTTTGTAGTTGTTTTCACTGGCAAAATGAAGGAATTCGCTTGATATCATTTCTTCACTTGAAACGGTCTACATTATGGAATTCCCTAGATCACCCAAACGGTAATAAGTGTTATATTGTTTAGAGCAATAGAAGCAAGTTTAGAGCGACCACAGCATGTAATCTTTAGGTACCATATTTGTTTTTTTCATTGCAAAAGAAAGTATGCCACGATGGCCTGTAATTATTTGACTCCTCAAAATAATTATTGTAACCATTGACAATTAAATAAGCTCCTATCAATTGAAATTGAAGATTTTTGATAGTTTTTCTTTTCAATATGTAATATTTCCTTTTTAAACAAATGATACATTTTTTAAGAGTTTAGTAAGCCGACTCAAGGTCCTGTCGTGTAGTAGTTAACATTGCTATTTTCATATGATCTTTTTGAGGTTTTGTGCTGACGTCAGCATTGTAACTTGTGATAACAGAGAATTGTAACATATTTTTCTAACGTGTTATAGTAGCTAATTTTCCCAAAAATGTTTATGTTAAAGGAGTCAAACACGAGGCAGTGCAAACGTAGATGATATGCTACTACTTATTTTACGTTTATTCATATCATTTTAGATCTATTTGTTCTTTATCAAAGAATGACATTAATCGTGAAAATCTATATGTTTTGTTGAATGGAATACACGAGATTGATCAGAAGATTGGATATCATTTTCTTTACTTTCTAAAAGCTTCGTTAGTATTTTTAGTTACTGTGCTGAAAACTGACTTGAATGATGTCGTTGATGGTTTTTTAGACAGTGAATGAAAACATATTGATCCTTAAAAATAACTAATCAATCGTTTACATATTCTCACATTGTCGTTCTTTGTATCCTTAGTCAAACATGTTGCCAAATGATGGCTGTTTAACTTTTCTACTCCATTTTTAGTTACAATGACAAAGAAAAACTAAACGTATATGAAGATTATGCGAGTTATTTTAAGGATAGAACTCTCAAGACTGTTGTCACACAAGATTTGAAGGTCAGTGTTTTTGTTAGATTTTGCCCTAGATTTCCTTTTTATTCCTGACAATATAAAATTGAGGTAAGACGTCAGCCATGTACTTGAAAATATATTGAATCAGTAATGCATTTCTGATTCCCAGGAATGCGTTTAATTTTTAAAAAAAAGTGGAATAGTGTTACCTTTTGCACACATATTTTATTGCACAGCTGAGGGAATAATTTCTTCTTTCTGTATCGCATAAACAAGTGTTGTTACGCCTTATTGTGCAAACTAATGTTGTTGATAATTGAAGTGTTTTGCTCTTGTATTATAGGCTTGTCATGAATATGATCCAGCATTGTTTATGCACCTAATATTGATGATGTTTGAGTACTTCAAGGATGTGACTGTGGGAAATAAAGAAATTATCAGAATGCTAGTTTCTACTCTGCATCCTGACGAGGTAGGGATATCATTACGCTATATATCAGTGTTACTTACATACTTCCTTTAACTTTTGCTTAAACAAAAACACTGGATAGCTAGCCCACGACACAGTGTATCGGTCAATATATCTGTGTAGAAAGTTTTAAGTAGGGCTTCAACACATTTTCAAATTTAGGTTTTGATTCTGACTTTTTTACTTTTTCTCTCTATTGCATATCGCCCTACGATAGCAAATACTATACTTCCCTCTACTTTTGATATGTTCCAGTTGAATACCATCTTAACAAGTATTGCTCTACGATAACAACGCTATACTTCTCGCTACTTTTGATACGTTCCAGATGTATACCATCTTAACTAGTATTGCCCTACGATAACTAATGTTATACTTCTCTCTATTTTTGATACGTTCCAGATGTATCTTAATTAGTATTGCCCTACGATAACTAATGCCATACTTCTCTCTATTTTTGATTCGTTCCAAAAGTATACCATCTTAACTAGTATTGCCCTACGATAACTAATGTTATACTTCTCTCTATTTTTGATACGTTCCAGATGTATCTTAATTAGTATTGCCCTAATATAACAATGCTATACTTCTCTCTATTTTTGATTCGTTCCAAAAGTATACCATCTTAACTAGTATTGCCCTACGATGACAAATGTTATACTTCTCTCTACTTTTGATTTGTTTCAGATGAATACCATCTTAACAAGTATTGCCCTAGGCCAACTTTCTGTTATTGGAGAAAATCAAGTTGGTCTTTTATTAGGTAAGTGGTCCGTAAAACAGTGGGAATGTTAAATATGATATCGTAACACTTGTTATTGGTGTAGTTCTAAATGCTGTTTAAATGAAATTTACTCAAGAAAATCTGAAATGATATTTGTAAACCTTATACAAATGTTAGACAACGAATAATTATAGTGGACAATGCCCACGGGAGTTAGTTTAATTTGTTTAAAACAGTAAGTAGTGTATTTTGGCTAAGTAGATCCGCTACATGCTTTAACCTAGCCAAAACAATGAAATGGAGTAGAAAAGTCGTGCATTTTAATAGCTTAACAAATGGTCGTTAGACAGCAGTTTTATATTAAAACATGTGACCGATAATGCAATCTTGTTGGTTTTAATTAGTTACGAAATGTAAACTATTCTTTCTTTACCAACGTTAAATGAATTTCTTACTTACTTACTTACTTACTTAATCTTCCTTATGTAAAACCTCGTCCCAGGGTGCGTCAATGCCTGGTTACAGATCAAACTAAAGTTTTGTCTGCAATGATCATTCAAACTGATCAGCATGTTGAAAGAAAACCCGCCATCTAAATCATTAAAGGGATTCTAGGATAAAAAATGATTTTTGTGAGATGAAAGCTTAGAAGAAATGATAAAAGACTTTTTTTTAATTTTTGAAAAATCTTAAGTCTCTAGTGTCCGAAACTATCCACTTGTTTGATAAAGCAAACGACCAAGTCAAAGCTGTTGAGCTTGCTTTATAGGGGCAATGGACCAAATAGGTAAACTATGTAAATTTTGACCTATCTTTGAAGTGTCTTCTAGGCATGCCGCAATCTATAATTTTCTTTTTTGACTGGTGCTACTTATGATACACTCTCATCTGCTAATTTGTTTCGTTGGCACATTTCTACCGAGACTTCTTGTTTTCTTTGTGACAAGTCAGTTTGTACAACAGTTCATGTCCTAGGGGCTTGCAAAGTGGCTCTGTCACAAGGTCGATTTACTTACCACCATGACTCAGTTTTATCTCTGCTTGTTAACCCATTAAGGATTTTCTGGAAAGTTATACTCATGCAGCCGTAAGCAAATTCCTTTTATCAAGACAGGGAAAAAGCAACCTTTTAAATCTAAGCGTCCAATCATTGGCCTTTTGCACTTCGCACCTGACTGGAAAGTATTAAGTGATTTAAACTCAACCCTTGTCATTCCTGCCTTCTTAGCTATTTCTACCCTACTTCCAGACATAATAATTTACTCTTCTCAGACCAGGACTGTAATCATCAATGAGTTAACCTGTCCTTGCGAAGAAAATATGGAGGTTTGGCACAGTCGGAAGTTTGATAAGTATTTCGCTCTTTGTAATGCCATCAAAAATAACAAATGGGCTGTTCACTTCTTTTCTGTTGAGGTTGGTGTTCGAGGTTACTGTGTCAACAATGTCCGTTTTTGTCTTAGACGTCAAGGCTTAAACAAAAAGCAGTGTAACTTGGCCATACGTTCAGTTTGCATGACATCACTCAAATGCTCTTTTGACATTTGGTTGTCTTGTAATTGCAAGGAATGGATTTGGTCACCAGACCTCAATCCTTTACCTGAGAGTGCTACACCAACAGTTTCTCATAACAAAACACAGAAGGAAGTCTTTCCATCAAAGAATACTCAAAATATTCAAACACAAACTTCACCTTCCAAGGCTTCTTGTACACCATCAAAAGCTAGTGGCCTGATCAATAAAGGAATTACTTGCTATGCAAACGCTTAAATCCAATGTATACGATTTTTAACATCATTTTCGCACAATTGTTACAACTTAGGTACCAGTTCACCACTTGTATCCACTTTTGCTAAAATGACAAGGCTTTTATGTTCCTCTTCAGCTGCTTTTGATCCATCACCTTTCGCATTCATTACAGAATGTTGTCCGAACAGCTGGCAATAAGAAATTCTTGGTGAACTCTCAAAAAGATGCTGCTGAAATGTTAGAACATATCTTAAACGAAATGTCAAAAGATTCTTTGTTAGCAAATGATTGTGCGAGAGTTCAAGTCAGGACCACCACCACTTATAACACATGCCTAACGACTGATGTTTCTGAAATGAATTTATTCACTCTTCAGTTGCCTGTCGCTTCCACAATTCAATCATCATTTGAACAATACCTCTTAAGTAGGGAAACAGAGCATTTTGTTTAGCTTGTTCTAAGCTTCAGTTAACCACTTTTGACAAAGCCCTAACCAAATGTGGTCAGTACTTAATTCTCAACTTAAAGAGCATTTGTATTAAACATGAAAACCCGGCTAAGGATTGTAGCATAGTGAAGTGTTTTCCACAATTGTTGTCAGTACCCATCGAAGCGGATTAAGAGATACACATCATTAGGACGTATCGTTTGATTGAAACAGTTAACCATGACAGATCCCTAGTGGGTGGGCACTATTGGGCCTACATAAAAGATCACACATCAGCTTCGTGGTCACAATACAAAGATCGTGCTGTCCTTCCTGTATCTGATAAAGAGACTGAATAGTGCTTCATCTTATATATTGTTCTTCGAAAAAATAAATGATGTTTATCAGTTAGAATCGCTGTATCTTGCACACTTGCAAGTATTTTACAAAGTCACACAAGGGGGCATGGGTTTTTATCATAACTGTAGCGATGATAAAAAGCCAATATACTACAGGTTTCCCGACAGGGTAATGCGGAGGTCGAGTCAGCATTAAAAGTAGGAAGTCGTTTGGCTGATTTAACTTAAGGGATTCCTGATGCCCAATTTTACTTTCTGCTTTGAAAGTTCTGATGATGTCTTGAACGTTCTTCAGGACAATGAATTACGGATGCGGATTGTTTTTATTTATTTACTTATTATTATTTATTTGATTGGCAAGCATGATTTGATTTAAAGCTTTGTGTGAATGGAAACCCTGGGACTCAACTGGACCCTTTAGACGGGGTGCTTCACCCAGGGTTTCGATACCTATTGTGTCTGAGTTTGGAAGCGTAACCTTCGGTATCATAGATTGTAGTTTGCCATGTCTTGCAATTTGTTTGCACGTGTATTTATTTATTTATTTTACTTTCCTGACCCTTGTAAAACGGGAGGCTGGAAATTTTTGGTTCAATCTTTAGGGGAGGAAAACCCCTAGCTAAATTTACATACTAAATTTGTCAAGTAATGCACCGCCTGGTTGCTTTGTTTATATCAATTATATAATATAGTTAAGGCTAACGACCCTTTGCTAAAATATTAGTATTGCTAGTTTATTAGACCACAAGCCAAAATAGGCTAATTGACATATTTTTTATGTTTGTTTCCTTGAATCAGCTTAATTCCTATTTTAAGAACGTACTCCCGTAAAAAATCCGAAATGATATTTTGTAAACCTTATTGTCTGAGACTTTGTCCAGTAGAAATAATCGTGGTCTAACATATGTATAAGGTTTCAAAATATCATTTCAGATTTTCTACAGGAATTCGTTATCAGAATTTTATTGTGATTTCTGGATAGTTATTGCCCATCAACTACATAGGTGCTGGTCTATGAACCGTATTTTTCTTGGAACATATTCTTATTTGGATTATTGTTTTCCGGATTTTAATAACCTAAAGATAAAGATATCTTTCCATTAAATTTTATCATCCCATCCCTTTTAGAATCATCCCTTGCTTGGTCGTCATTTGAACAAGCTTGTCTATGGCAGTTAATTATTGCGGAAGAAACGCCAATTGAAATGTTAGTGGGTATTTTGCCGTTATTGAAATCTCCTAAACACTCTGAAACATTGAATCATTTGTTACTGCAAGTCAGGGCAGAAAGGTACGTTTTTGTGTCATATTGTAAATTTCGCATCAAATTTAGTAATTATAAAAAGATCATTCTCAGAAAATTCTAAATTGCCAGAACATGTCTCATACGCATAATTATTTCGAATGCTCAGCGATTACCACCATTTTTGAGATTTATTTTTGTTCCAAAGTGGATTAAACATGTATTAGCTTAAATTCAGGTTGCAAATCATAATTAAAGCAATTGATAACTGGTTATAAAGTCAGATTATACATTGGATTAAACTAATTAGAACATCAGTGGATACCAGTACCTCTAATGGAATGATTACCTTCTAATTGTTTTCTAGTCCACATATGGAAATCATGAAGCCTGTGTTGTGCATGGATTTACTAGGATCAGGCAAACGTTTTAGTTTATGCTTGTTCAAGACTTGGTCTCATGAAGAGGCTAGGGAACTAGCTCACGTGTTTGCACAATTGTTGACTAAGCCGGTCAATCAAAAAAGAACAAAATCCAAGTAAGTTTTTCATAATTGTTGATACCAGTTTGCCATCTAGGAGATGTAACTTAAAATATAACTTACTACATATTATTCGCTGGACATATAATTATTTGACACTCAGATATCTGGCATTTCTGTCACAAATTACTAGCATAAAGTCATTTCTAGCACTTTTGACAAACAACTTTCTCTTGTCTGTCAATGTGTAATAATTGGCTAATCTACTATTGTGGTTGATTGAAAGTCACAGACGATTGGTTAACACATGCTCTAGCCTTTTTTGTGCAGCGCTTAGTTGCCAGAACAAACTTACCCTATATATTTTACAATCCAATATTATTATTATCAATTGAGTTTAACTGACTGCTTTACAGCAAAAGACCTGCTTTTTTCATACTGTCTGGCATAAATATTTCGCTCTAAAAATACGAGTAAATAAGTACAAGTACTAAACGTATACCCATACGAAATTTAAAATTAAGTTACTTTTAAGATATTCCGTGTCACTTCTACTATATTTTTTTCATTTTTATTTTGTAGTTCTTTAACAAGACATAATCCAACATTGAATCAGATTATATTACACTTAAATCAGTATTACAAATTCTGTCAGGATACCAATGATATGACACGTATGTGTGTACAGATACAACCAGTTGATAACTTATTTGGATTGTATTTAATTTAAAATGTTCTTCCTACTAGCTGGTAGTTCTAAAAATTGTATTATATCAATTCCGTTTTCTTATCTTTTGTCTACATGTTTCAAAATGTTTTATTTGAGAACCACTACATATGCCCCAATGGCCATGAAAAGACTGCCTGGAACGAAACAAAAACATTCCATTGGAAACCTTAAAAACGCGAATTATTGAGCTTTTTTGCACAAATATTGTTGAAAGCTAGCTGCCATTTAATTTTTAAAACTATAAGTATTTATTATGCTTCTATAGTAGTAACCAGTGAGTGACTGCATTGTCACGTGAAAGATACTTGAAGAAATAGGTCTATTACAGTTGTCTCCTAGAAATATTAATACAGGGAGTTCAAAAAACATTCCCAGTCGGCACTGTACATGGTGGTCACTACATCTAACCCTAACTTTGGGATTCGTTTTTGCCGCCTATTAATCTTGGTATTCATGATTCTGTTGTTACAGAAGGTGCCATTCAGCACACAGTGTGAAAAATCCCTGTAAAGTTCCTTCATAAGAGGGCATCCCAGAAAGGGGTTGAGCTACAATGTGGAGATGGTACTAAAGTAAAACTCCTTGCCCTATCGCACAAACGCAATATTTATATGCGTTTTTTTACTTAGCTATATAGTTGTTATAATTTGTTATACTTTCAATGTACAAAAGCGGATGCCAAAATTTATTTTTGACTTGTTTTCTTTATAGTAAATAGAATTTCTTCTTCTTAAAACTGTTTTTAAACTATCCTCGATTCTCCTGGAATAATCCTGTTTTAACATACAAAAAGATATAAAAACACTCAACATTAAAGGTTTGTGGCTCAATGTGTCGCAAAGAAATAAAGATTTTGCCATTCTGTATTTTACCAGTGTAACTTTGAAAATACCACAAAAAGATAACTCGCAAGCATGTAGTAAATAGAATGGATTTTATATTGGGGATAAGAATTTAGACTTATAAAAATACCCGATTGCCCTGCTATGGAACTTTACTCAGATATTCTACATGCTCAAACTAGTGTTGATCATGCAACGCTTGGTGCGCTACAAGCATCCATTTTAGGACCCATCCTATGTAAATTGTGTGTCAGTTGTGATGATACCAATATTTACAATCATACACCTGTTTGTAGCATTGATGAATGCGATAGCAGGTTATAGCAATCAAGTAAAGAAATATATGGTTGGTCCACGAACAAAAACTTAAAATTTACCTTCACTAAAACAAAATGCATGCTGTTTAGTACAAATCAAATGTCTACAAGACACCAACTACAAGAGAAAATGTTTAATTTCGAAATCGATTACAACGGGAGTGAAAAATTAACCTACACCAGACTGAATCCTGAATTACCAGAGGATATTGACGCAATAGCCATAGAACTGAATATCCGAACTCAAAAATGGTTAATTGTTGGTACGTATAAACCTCCTTCTCAGTCTTCAAAGTACTTCCTCGACAAACTTACAGTCGCAATTACTAATCTAGATTATGAAAACATTGTTGTTATGGGAGACTTTCACCTTCAGGAAAAAGATGAGTGTATGAGCGACTTTAAATCGCAACTGCATATTTTAATCGCAATTGCATATTATAATTAAAGCACCAACTTGTTTTAAATCGACTTCAAATCCATCTTGTATAGACTACATTTGGGTGAACCAAAAGAATTTTTTTATCAAAAGTTCGACTGTAGAAACCGGCATTTCTGACCATCACAAGGCAGTTGTTACAGTGTTAAATAAAAATACCACCAAAAATTACCAACTATAAAAACTTCAAAAACTTCAACAGTCTATCTTTCAGGGCTGAACTAGAAGAATCTTTGGAGAAAATGAAGAAAAATCCAGACGGGACTGACACCTTAGAGTCAATAATTCGCACTGGTTTCTGCTGCGATTGTGGACACCGTTCAGATGAGAAACAGTTGGCAAAATTAACTGCGCCTGTTGAATTTATTAACCTTCATGGGTGCTTTAAGGTCTTGGACGTTAGTTCTCTTTATAATTTGTATTCAGGTTTTATGTTCTGACCAGTTTCTGTTGCATGTTTCTTACGATATTTTACGCTTGGATTTGACATTAAAACTAAAACCACTTTTTAATGGAACGTTGTTTTGTTCTAGGTGGTCAAGTATAAACTGTAATTTTCGCAAAACAATCATATTCATAACATCAATGACGTCACATTAATGTAATGGTTATTACTAAACATGCAATGAAATCTTTGACACCATTATTTATTTAACAATATTTATACAGGATATAAAATGCTTCAGTGCCTGTTCATGTACACTGTCCTGCCGTATAAAATAGTACTAATAATAACAATGATAATAATTATAATACAATTCAACCATAATACATAATTTTATTATCTCAACATGAACTAGATGATGCTCACGTCGTCAATATGCATGATAAATAATAGTGGACCAATAATTGACCCTTTCTGGAACTCCTGATGTTATAAGTGCTTCCTGTGAGATGCATTGTAATTGACAAACTGTAGACGACCAAACAATTAAATCTATCTTAGTTAAGGAACTATCAAAGGTTATAAACGAAATCTCTGACACAAAAAGGAAAGACTGTTTCACGATTTTTCTATGTCACCCTCATTTATCATTCATAAAATTGGCTCACTCTAAGGTTGACAGTTGTACCTTTAGATATGGCTAAGTTTAAGAAATTACATACAGTTTATGTTTTTTAGCGTTTTGTTAGGATTATACTATCACTAGATAAAAACAAGATGGAGCAATAAATTAAGTTGACAGTACACAGATACAGATATAGATACTTAAACATCTGATATTTTACCCAGAATAAAGATTTTTTAGTTTGATTTGTCAAGTTAAAGAGTTAGATTTTCATTAAAATGATAAAAATTGAGACTGAAAACTATGAAATAGGGCAATGTTAAGGTTTGTAGAAAAAAATGCTTTGCATTAAGAGCCAAGACATCCAGGCAGTTGTAAAAATGAAGTACTTTTGATGTTTCACAACTTCGGTATAAAGTTCACTCACGTTTTATTATAGGAGCCATTTTTTCCTATAAATCAGTTCACATAGGGTAATGTTGCCTCAAGTCACAGAACAAGTCTGCGTTTATCTTAGCTTTATTGACAGCCTTGTACCAATAATAATACATTCTTTTGAACCTTGAGCTGGTTTTGAGGTTAATAATCTGGTTAACAGTACGTATTAGCATTACAAAAGCCCAAGTATCAGGAAAGAATGTGAAATAATAAGTACTGAAATTTGCAGATTGATTACTTAGTTCTGGAACAGTATCCTTTGTGTTAAAAGATTTTCAATCCAAATATAGCCTATTTGCCTATTACTTTAGCTCTAACAATAAACTTTCCAATTTTTAATATCAAAGACAAAGTCAAAACCTTTTGGTATCAAAGAAAGCAATTTGCCATACCTTGCACTTTGGTTCGCTACTTTTCATTTTATTTTTATTGTTAATGACTTTTCATTTTTGTATTTGTACACTATACTTGTACTAGGACTTGTCTTTTATCTTTGTCGTTATAAAAAGGGAGGTTGAGCACACTGTCTAATCTTTAGGGGAGTATCACCCCTAGCTCAATTTATTGATCATTTACGTCTAGTACTGCATTGCCTCTGTTGCTATGTTAACCATTTATATATATTATATAATTCAATATACTCCTGTAGTAATTCTGTTTCTATAGTTTTAGTTCATACTTCGGTTTAGTTTCATCTCAACCTCCGTTTTTGCTCTATAATCAAAACACACATATATGTATATCAAAATCTTCTTATAGGAGATTATAAATATAACCAATGGTATGGTATGCGGAAACAGCCTTAGTTGCTAATAAATAGCATGCTTATTTATATACTAGCAATTTTCCTAACTGTTGTCAAACTCAAACATAGGCTTGTTTATTAAAACCTATATACGATGTCCTAGTAAACAACCAGCAATGATAGTGCTAAAACTGAGTTTTTCGTATATTTTCATTTCCTTTCAGCACATCAAAAAGATTTTGATGTAAACCTTAAATACACTGAAATAACATCCAAAAATATTCCTGTTTAACACACAGGTTTTCACGTCTCAAATCCCAATATGGAGCTCCAGTTGAGTTTGTCATTTTCAATAAGGGCTGAGTATTTGAAGTGCAGCCTCGATCTTTCCTCAAGTAACTAATTATAAAATGTTCTTCAGTACTTCACAACCCTGGCAATTTCCTGGTACATATTCGGGGTATTTAATAAACCCAGAATGAAATAATAACACCATGAGAATATCTTACTGAAGGAACTATCCTAAATTTTTTGCCAGCGTGACTATGTTATCAAAGGAACTATCAACGGATATAAACTCAAAGGTTATTATAACAATTACTTTGATACCGCAAATATCTTACTAAGGAACTATCAAAGATTATAAACTAAATAATTGACGCCATGAATATCTTACTAAAGGAACTATCAAAGATTTGAAATGAAATGTTTGACACCGTGAGTATCTTACTGAAGGAAATATCAAAGGATATAAACTCAAAGGTTATTAAAGATATCTTTGACACTGCAAATATCTTTCTAACGGAACTATCAAAGATTTTAAACGAATGTTTGACACCGTAAATATGTTATTAAAGGAACTACCAAAGATTTTAAACGAAATGTTTGACACCGTGAATATGTTATGAAAGGAACTACCAAAGATTTTAAATTAAATGTTTGACACCATGAATATCTGACTAAAGAAAATATCAAAGATTTTAAACGAAATGTTTGACACCATGAAATTATCAAAGATTCTAAATGAAATATCTTCCTAAAGGAACTATCCAAAATGTTTTACAGTGCGAATATCTTACTAAATGAACTATCAAAGGTTATAAACAATATCTTTGACACCGTGAATATGTTACTAAAGGTACTATCCAAATCCAAAATGTTTGATACCGTGAATATCTTACTAAAGGAACTATCAACGGACATAACCTCAAAGGTTATAAACGATATATTTGACACCGCGAATATCTTGCTAAAGGAACTAGCAAAGGTTGCAAACGATACGTTTGACACCGTGAATATCTTACTAAAGGAACTATCCAAAATGTTTGACACCGTAAATATCTTAGTAAAGGAACTATGAAAGGACATAACCTCAAAGTTTATAAACGATATCTTTGACACAGCGAATATCTTACTGAAGGAGCTATCAAAGGATATAACTTCAAAGGTTATAAGCGATATTTTTGACACCGCCAATATCTTGCTAAAGGAACTATGAAAGGTTATAAACTATATCTTTGACGCGGTGAATATCTTACTAAAGGAACTAATAAAGGTTATAGACGAAATCTTTTACACTGCGAATATCTTGCTGAGGAAACTAGCATAGGTTATAAACAAAGGAAAACTGCATATGATCAGTGTCGTGTTGAAAATATCGTCATAACAGGCCCCAGGTAGACAATCTTACTGCCAATAAATTTAATTTCTACCCTTGTTTCACTCTTGCAGGTGACCGAAGCAACAGCGCTTATTCAGACAAAGTGTAAGTGTTTAGAAATAATAAGGGTCGTAATATTGAGATGAAGCGTTGGTTGGAGATAATTTACCTGATGGTAAAATGGCATGAAAAATAAAGTCCTAGCCGCTCTTCTTTTCTGGTTCATTAATTGAAAAGAGATCTTCTAGTTGTACCCTTTCATTATAATTCTCCTGTTTAGTAAACGGAATAGAAACATTCGTCAGCCACAAGTGTTCCAATATTGTTTGAAATCAACTATCAATATCATCTAATCTCGCCGCAATAAGATGTCTACATATCAATAACACTTTTGAATACCATTGGACTAATCGTCAGAGTCCAATTGCTTCGAAACTGGGTTTAATATGGATTAGCTTAATCTAGAATTAAATCGTACATTAACCAACCAGAACTCATTAGAAATTATGTTTGGTAATAGTCGAATTTAATACTGCATTAGGCTAAGCAGAATTAAATCCGCGTTTGGATAACTGGACCCTGATGAATAGTTCAATGACCGTTCCTACACAAACAATCATTGAAACATCCATCTTAAATCTTGAATATGCGGACGACATAACTAATATCTCAAATTAGTAAACGACTCCTAGGGACTTAGCTAGTTGCCTTAAGAAGATATGACAACCAGAAAAGCTATTGCTGCAATTAACGATACGTTAAATATTTTGGCAAAATGAGAGGTTTAAAGTTAGGGGTTTCACCTTCTTTCTAATTATTATTTACGACCTTGAGGTCTGGACTCTAACCGACAGAAGTAATATAACAATAGACCGTTTTCATCCTAAACTTTTGAGATTAGGGTGATGCAATATAAGGTTGCCGGAGAAAGTTTCATATGATATTACTTGGTGCAGATACTAGTAACTTGAGCATTCAGATTCGTTGCAAATTAAGACAAACTATTTTGTTTAACTATGGGTGAAAACTGTTCGTTCTACTCCCAAGTCAAAAGAGTTTGCAAACAGCCTCTTTTGAAAACTAAATCTCTCATTAAGATACTCAAGATCAGGTTGACATTATATGTTATACATTCATAGTCCCATGTTTTAACTATTGCCCTATAGTATGAATGTACTGGTAGCAAACAATAATTTGCTCTGGCTTGTTTCAGAGCAGTTATTCCAAGATACTCGAAGTATCCGGATCAAAAAAAGAATATATACATGTATCTTTAATCAAAAATGATAAAGTTAAAGATATACGTTAGTTGATACTTCTCCATGGAGCTCTTTAAGCGCAATATTTGAGGTTGAGTTTCTTCTGTCAACCAGCGAATTAGATAATTATCTTAAAACAAACAATCAATATACCACCGCAGTTCTGGCTGGTGAACGTCTTCTATTAAATCGTGGTCTACAAATTACGTCATTTTCTCGTTTTAGTGTTCAAATATGAATCATTGCGTTATGCATTAACACAAGCCAAGAAGAATATATCAGATCCCGATACGAAAAACAAGTATGTATGTTTTCCACACATTCCACACATAAAGTTGCAGGAGTAGGATTATCGTTTATGAATTATAGTTTAAACAGTCTTCGATTTTCTTTCTCTTATTTTGATAAAATAAAAGCCTTTTGTTTATTATTTTAAATTTGCTGTTCAAATCGCACGTTGGCCTTGTTTTTTCTTTTTAAATGGATTGCTCAAAACAGGATGCAAAAGTTGAATTCCGGCCAATCTCTGAGAGACTATGCATAATAACAACAAAAATAAAGTCAATGAAAGTAAATATAATAATCGCATATCGCACCAACACTTGAATCAACCAAAAAATCACCCGAAACAACTTATCGATTTTACGAACAACTAGAGTCATTAATTGAAAAAATGAGATCTAGAGACAATCAGTCTGATTATCTGTGGAGATTTAAACGCCAAAATAAAACCAATGCAAAAATTGAAATAGAATGCTATAAAGAAACTGTTGGTAAATACACCCATGGAGATTTAAATCAAAATGGCTCAATCTTACTAGAGTTTGCAAAAAGACACAACTGAGAAGTCAGCAACAACTGCTTTAAACAGAAACCTTGTCATCGTACCACATGGGAATGTTCACAACGCAAAGAAAAACACCTCGATTCAAAATCAAAGACCATCAGAAAAGTTCAATATAGCAACCAAATTGATTTCATTCTCATAAAAAAAACATGAAAAACATCAACATAAATGATTCAAGATCTTAAAGTGGCATGAGAACATGCTCTGGTCATAAATTTGTAAACTAACAATTGGCCCTTTACAAAGCCACTAAAAAACGATAAACAAATCAACTACCATTTACTAAAAGATAAAAAAAAAACACGAAATGTTCAAAACTTCTGTTGAAAAACGAATAATAGAACAACTACGAATAACATCAAATCAACAAATATGCACAAATGTTGTAAACGGCATACAATCAGCAGCAGCTGATATTCTTGGATATAAAACCAGCAAAAACTACATCGATAATGTAGAAAAGCATCTATCTACAAAGCAACAGAGATTGAGATTCGATATAAATAGCACCAAGAACACAAACACAAACGAAACCTTAAGAAAAGAAAGAACAAAACACTTACAAAAATCCACAATATCATCAAAAAGAAAAATCACAAAATATGGAAAACCTACTGTGTAGGGAAACTCGATTTCGCCGTATAAAAGAAAACGTAGATTTTACAACAATGTAAATATTCTTGTAAAACTGATAAGATAACAACTAAAAGGTTCGATATGTTCTGTAGTATTCGACTTTCCAAATTGATAAAAATGTTGATGTTAGCACTTCTTCTGTTTGTGCAGTACTAACTCTCTTCTTCTTGTGAACTTGATCGCTTGAGTTCTGTAACTTGAATTCTGTAGTAACTCTGTACACCAGCTGTCTCTTCTTTTTATTTGCATTTATTTATACTAATAGATTTTCAGGAACATTCATTACCATATAAGGTGTTGCAAAGCTTTTTGAATAATCAGCATAAAAATCAGTCTTGTGATTTTCATGTGACCTTCTAGAAGAATCAATACCGTATAAGGAAATGTTTATTGTTAATATTAAATGTTAAGTCAGCAAAATGTTTCCCGATCGTGTTAATCAGCATGATTTCATTCTTCTAGAACGTTCTCGATATATTAACATCTATTTACACTTTTCCAACACACTCCCCCCATTTGCTGACGGGAGTTAGCAAATGTTAAATTACTCCACTTGAACATGTTGTAAGCTTTCCTCTGCTGTGTCTTGAATTCTTAGTGTTGGTATTGCTGCAGAATTTCTCTTTGTTCTCGGTTCTATACTATTTCCACTTGGTTCCACTTGCGTTGATTCTGCAGAAACGTTATCCAGGTGATTTCTTTCTGTTTACAATTCCAATGGATATAAATTATTTACTGCTGTTTCTAAATGTGATTTACTGTCTCGTAACTTTACTGCTTAAAAGTTTACTTTACTGGTAAAAGTTGCTTGATGATTCCAAGGTTCCACTGTCCTCTGTTCTTCGCATCACCTTTAATCAATACTACATCTCCAACATGGAATGATTGTTCCTTACCATTGTGGGATTGATTATGTCTTCCTCGTAGACTTCTAAGATATTCGTCTAACCACCTTGTTCCAAACTTGTTTCTTACATCTCTTCAAATACATAGCACGTTTTTGTAAATCTTTCTCCTCAATGTCATCACAATGTTGCTCAGGAAATCCATTCGTTTGGTTGTACATTAAGGGGTTTGGTGTTAAAACTGGTAATTCAGGATCATCTTCCACGTAACTAAGTGGTCTGTTGTTTAAGGTTATTTCGACGTCGAGCAACAATTCTTCCAATTCACTCCAGGTTAGCTGAGCCTTAGAAACTGATTTGAATATCGATTGTTTTATTAAACCAACCATCCTTTCGAATTGACCACCCCAACAGGGGGCTCGACTAAGGTTAAACTGCCACTTGATTGAGTTTTCTGATAAGAAACCATGAAGTTGTTCTGATCGTAGTGTTTTCTTTAACCATTTGGATGCAGAAACAAATGGAGAAAAATTGTTGGAATATATCTTCTCTGGTGTTCCTCTTCTTGCCATGAATCTTTTGATGCTCTTGATGAACTCTTGAAGAAACTGATCAGGAAGCAATTCCAAGTGTAGTGCTCTTGAGAGAATGCATGAAAACAAAAGTATATAACACTTGCCTTGCTTTCGGTTCTTCTGTCGGTAGGTAATTGGTCCAGCATAATCAATACCGACTAATTGAAAAGATTTAACACCTGTTAACACATTGGAGGTCTTTGATAAGCAATTGCTCTGAATCTTTTGCATCCATGACATTTGTGTATAATTCTACGCACTAACCGCCTTAATCTAGGTATCCAGTATTTATTACGAATATATGTCATTGATAAACCCACTCCCCCATGGAGTGTTCGTAAATGTGCAAACATAGCAAACTTTTCAGTGAACAGTGTGTCAGGTGGTATGAAAACAGGATACATACCCTGAACTCTGCCTTTGCAACTACCACCACTACCACTACCACCACTACCACGATAAGCAACTAACGGCTAACACCTGGAAGTGCACTGGGTAAATGATGTTGAAAGTGACGGTTCAGAGTGGGAAGTGCCTTCTTACAACAGACAGTAAATGAGTGAAAGAAATCATTTTTTTATTGAAAGAAGCATCTATTTTTATAACTAGTCATGGATTTTTCATAAAACTTATGGAATAGTTACGGATTTTTTGTTTCAAATATGTGTAGCCACCATACAATGCTTAGTCAGAATGGAAGCTTTCTATCACAGCATTGGTTGTAGCTTTACAACTCAGCAAGGTGTTGTTGTTAGCAAAGTTACCGGATGACACATTCCAAGACCGAAAAGAGTTAGTCGTTTAGAAAGACGTTGAAAAGGATTGGTCCTAGGACAAGTCCTTGAGGAACAATTTGGATTGGTTATCCTACGCTGTATGCTGCTAACTTGGTGATTAAGAGTTTGTGTAGTAAGCAGTCAAACGCTTTGGACAGATCCATTAAAACCGCACCAACTTTATTAAAGTTCCAGAGTCACTTTTGCCAATTCGGAATCATGATGAGAAGAGTGCATTTACAATTTGATTTTTATCTTTTATTTTAAGCTGTTTAAAAATATGTCTTTGGCCTGTAGTTTCCTTTCTCAGTAGAACTACCCTGCTTGTGAGAAGGGAAAACATCAGCAAGATGCAACGGATTGGGAAACTCTGAAGCATTGACAATAGAGCTATTAAAACATTCGATGAGAGAAGGAGAACATTGATTGGCAGCTAGTTTAAGATTATTTGTTGGAATGGAACCACTGACTTTCTTATCTCCATCTGAGTAACAATATCCAAAATCCTCTTATAGTTCATTTGGGCAATTTTTTGTTAGCTCAATTTAAGTAAAGAGGGGAATTTGCATAAAACGACTGAAAACAAGCCAAACTTAGCACTGCTGTACCATAAAGAGACGGTGGTAACTTTCATCTATTCAATTTAAGTCAATAAAACTTTACAACAGCTAAAAGTGTTAAAGTCCAACATGTCAGTTTAATAACTTTGCTGATGTCAGCAGTTTACATCATTAGCAGGCATCCACTCATTGTAATAACTCGACGTTAACCATATAAAGCCTGGGGGTGCAAATAGGCCCCCCTCTGTCGGAAAAGTATTAGTAACTTTTGATGTATTTATTTTTAGCGTTTGAAACTTAGTGACTTTTAATATAAATCTATTTCATAAGTTTGGGTAAAGTTTCAAGGTCATATCTTTAATACAACATAAGTTATATGTCATTAGTCGAGGCCACTTATCCACATTTTGGTTATTTATGGTCAAATTTAGCACTGCTGTACCATGAAAAAACGGTTGTAACTTTTCATCTACCCAATTTTAGTAGATAAAACTTAACAACAGCTAGTAGTGGGACTTTTAAAATGTTTTAGTCCAACATGCCAGTTTAATAATTTTGCTGTTAAGAGCAAATTTCCATCATTTAGCTTCTGAAATCTGAAATTTCATACTTTTAAGAGTTCACTTTGACCCATCTTCGGACCTTTTTCATTATTATTTAAACAACTTCTATAGTAGAGAAAGTATGTCAGCTTACTAATGCTCAAAAAATACCTCAATAAAATGGTATAGTTGATTAATTTTTGATAAGTTGTTCTCAAGTTACCCTATTTTGAAATCCACAAAGTTGTAGTTTAGTACCAAAATTGTTACATATTGGCTGGGAGAACGTGTTAGGACAGTTTTGTCTTGAATTCTGTACATGGTATGGCATAGTTTTTTACTGTAACTTCAGAGAATCCTTGTTTTGAGAAAAATTCGAAAAGATCCAGTTTGATAAAAAAAAATTCAATTTGTCTGAAATTTGTGGTATTTTATTCATTTCAAACGATTTTTGAAGACAAATATCTGGAAAATGGCACAAAAAGGGGTCTCCATTAACTTTGCTTATTACCTAAACACATTTATACTGTAGATTTAAGAAGAATCTAGGCAGTTAAACTTAGTGTGTCCTATAATAGATACCCCAATTCCTGTCTACACGCAATTCTCTTAAAGCGTTGGACTTTTTTAGATTTTCAGGTGTGCTTTTAAGGCATTAGTTGAAAAACACACCAAAACTGTTTTTATTCTAGTAAATATTTTTATTTATTTATTTCAATTATTTATTGTTGGTTTTACAATAGTACAATCAACGACTAATAAACACCAACATAAATATTGGTCGCTTTCTCACTGAGGATTTTATCTAGATAATATGTAGTGAGTATGTCAAACTCTTTTGTTTATATATCAGATAGAATATCTTCTCGGTAGAACACCAGTATGAACACCAAATGTTCTCAACAATATTCCAGACAGGGAAAAACATTTGCAGACAGCGACTTATTTCATATGTGAACACACCAATTTCATTTCTCCAGTTAACAAATAAGCATGTGAGTTTCTTTTGAATTTTTTATCCAGATAAAGTTCGTTTTACCCTTGTGTCCAATGGGTTAGACCATAAACTTCTAGCTAAAATCTTTTGAAATTGAATTTTCAAATTCAATGGCTATTATCATAGTTAATAATGGCTATTATCATAGTCAATAATGGCTATTATCATAGATAATAATTAATTTTCAAAAACGAAAGTAAAGTAACATGTGGGAAGAGCAAAGATACAAGTCAAAAAACAAGATGTTTAAAAGCAGCAGTACATAGTTTCGCTGGATAAAAATAAAAGGTTTATCTTGCAGGTGGCACAGACCTATGTCTGGAGAAAATTATGCATGTCTAGAAATGATTATCCAGGATAATATTTTTATTATCTAGGTAATATTTTCGGTGAGAAAGCGGCTATTAACACAGAAGAGATAATATTCAGAAAATTTGAAGACTTTACTAATTTTCACACATTAGGTTCCAGGCCTTTGGAAATAGCCCTAAAATGACTTTTTGCACTGTATTGCGTACTGTATATGGTCTTTAATCGTGGCAGGAGCGCCAAATAAGTCGGATGTTCTATGTAATAATACAATTTCACGGATTATATCAGAAAATTATTGATACATTATAAAAAAATGCTTCTTATTGAAATTCCAGGGTGTAAAACGTGGCCAGAAAATTTTACTTTTCAACTTTTACCAATGTTTAAGAGTCCATAATGGTGGTTATGACAAATTCTAAAAAAAACAAATTAGGAATTTTTTAATCTAATCCGGGGTATGTACTTATCAGCCAAATTTGAAATGCTAATCAACAATCAGCTCAAAGTTAGGAGCCTTCAAAATTTGCACTTTTGACACAACCAGGGTAAGGCAGAATAGGCTTAAACTTCAAAGGGCCGTATTTTGGTTGTCGTTTGAGATAGACTTCTGAAATTTTCAGGTTTTTCATGATTTAATAATGCAATTAGCTGGTAAAAATTTCAAAGAGATCTGAAGTGCTCACCTGGGAGCCTTTGGTCAAGTTGACATGGAATAAACCCGCTCTTTACTTAAATTAGGGTAAAACATTTGCCCAAATGAACTATTAGAGGATTTAGGATATTGTTACTCTCCATAAAATTACGCTGCTTTTGATACCAAATTCATTAGTATTAGAATTTTTCAGGGTTAAACCCTAATTTTACTAGACTACAATAATTCCCTTCAGCATATTTTCCTGGTTTATTGAAGACAGCTCGAAAGTTGTATGGGCCTATATTCTCGCTTTAATCCCAATGACACTAGGGTAAGACAAATATTTTTCTATAGAACCGAGCACCAGATCACTATGGTGCGATGTTCCACACGGGATATGGGCACTTTTTTCCGTAGACAGTATTGACCTCACATTGTCGGCGGAAGCTTACGGAGCGAAGCCCCCCAATTTTTGCTAAGTAAGCATTTGTTTTTCAAGAGTGACTGCATTGCCATCACAGGAAAGATTCCTTGCAGGAAATGCATTTTCCAGGGTTTTGGAGAGGTTGAAAATGATCTGCTGCAACGGTATATTACTTATTCTGGGCACTCCCATCGTGCGTCAGATTAAATGTATATAGTAGTGTCTTGATGCAGAATATTATGCAACTTGAAGCGAAAAGGCCTATTAATATAATAGAGAAAGATACCTTTTCATATGACTTCAGGAGAACATGTCTTTTTTGATTAGGAAATTAAGGGGAAAAGTATACTTTAGACGTACAAACTTTCGCGAGCAGAAACTTTCGCGAATTTCGCGAATTTTGGCCTAATTCGCGAAAGTTA
>JAUCNQ010000014.1:1596-12726 GCA_032352715.1 Bougainvillia muscus | reverse complement strand
CCGGGGGTTAAATTTACCCCCCCCCCCCCCATACACAATAGGGTTAATATGTTCTTAATTTTTGGAAAATCTGAGCTTAGCTGTTCTTATAAAGTTTGTTCTTATAAAAAAAGAATGCAGTCGAAATTTTATTCTACGATACCAGGGATATTTCCGTATCGACTATCCAAAGAATCAGAAAGAGACAAAATTCCCAAGGCCAAGGATCGAGGTTGATGACAGATGGTCACAGCAAAAAGAAAAATTTATAGATCGTATACCGAGTAAGAATCACGGCAGAAAATGAAGTTGCGCTTTTGACCTAGAATTGTTTTTGACGACGGTGAGGATTGTGGCGATTGAATTTTCAATTTAATCGTTATAATCGCTTTAATTTAATCGTCCAGTCTGAACCAGGCTTTAAAGCGAATATAATAACGATTAATTGAAAATTTAATGCGCTGCTCAAAGTATCCGCTTTAACCACTATTTTCAGTACAAACTTGCTTGTAGCATAGCATAAGTTGATTATAGAACTATGGGCATTTTTACAAAACCAGGTTTCTATGAGCTGTAGAGTTTTATTTCTTTCCTTTCTTTTCTATTATTTGTTCAATATGCAAAATGATATGAAATCAACCCTTTTTCTACTTATGCTTTCATAAGTAACCTTTTAATCTGGGTCAGTATTTTTGTATAGAAAACTTTGCGTAAATAATACTACCAGAACGTATTGGTAAATGGCCCGAGAGATATCTTACTGGAATTAAAATGCGTATAAGTAGTAGAAACCAGCTCTTGCCTGAAAATCTTTACGGCAGTGGTTGTCTACATTAAAATCAGGGGGTTCTTAGAAATATTTGAAATATATTATTCTATCCATTATTTCTTTATTAACTCCAAATCTGCTTCATAAGAAATTTTATCATGATTTTATTTATTATCTAATGGATTAAGAAAGGGTTTTGGGATGGTTATAATCGTATGTTATGATGAAGGGTTTTTGTTTAAAACATTTTTACCCCCGATGTAATTAAATATTCACCAACAAAAACTTAACATTTATTGTTATCATTCAAAATTGTGACGATGCACATGCACGAACAGTGTTTTATTGCCATATAAGGTCAAAAAGCGTGCTCTCGTGAATGTTAATAAAAGCGCTGCCCGATTTCCAACGCCCTCGCTGTTGTTCAAACGAACTCAGAAGCTGAAAGGACAAGACATAAATTTATCATACTTTTAACTTTTCAAACTTAACTTTGTCAAAATGGCTGATGATGATGTTGCTGCTTTAGTTGTTGATAATGGATCTGGTATGTGCAAAGCTGGATTTGCAGGAGATGATGCTCCAAGAGCTGTCTTCCCCTCAATCGTTGGACGTCCCCGTCATCAAGGTGTGATGGTCGGTATGGGACAAAAAGATTCATATGTTGGTGATGAAGCACAAAGCAAGCGTGGTATCCTTACCTTGAAATACCCAATCGAACACGGAATCGTCACTAATTGGGATGATATGGAGAAGGTAAATTTGTTTTCATGTATTTTGATATTTCATATCTTTTTTTATATAGCTAGCAAGCTATGAGTTAAGCTATGAGTTATACTGCCTATCTAGCTAGCTAGCTATGTTTTCTCCTATGGATCTTTTAGCTGAAAGTATAAGTTAACAGACAACTTTTGGTTTGTGCTTGTACTTAACTTGCACTTTTTTAATTTGTCCTTCCTCCGAAATTCCCCTAAAATTTCGGAACTAAATCTTGAAATTTTAACTTTCTCCTAAAGACGACTATGTTTACATTTATATATTTGTTGTTTTGTCCTAAAAATCAGGACAGAATCTCCTCTGTTCGATTTTCTGTGGCCACACCCTGTAAAAACTTCTTCAGATTCATTCTGCTGATCATGATATAGGAGGCCAGAAATGGTCAGTGAAAAATTGAACAAGTCAAAGAATTTTGTGTTAAAATTTTTGTACGGACCCTGTAGTAAAGTGGGAGGTGGCTTTCAGCAAGTCATGACACACCATTGCATTATGGCTGAGTGGGATATTGTATGTTAAAAAGAAAATTCTAAAAAATTCTTTTCAGATCTGGCATCACACTTTCTACAATGAACTTCGTGTTGCACCAGAAGAACACCCAGTTCTTCTTACTGAAGCTCCATTGAATCCGAAAGCCAATCGTGAAAAGATGACACAAGTAAGTTTTAGATATTAGTTCATTTGTTTAGATTTTTATCTGTTGGGACGCAAGATAGTGTGGAAATCAAGCCATTACTTGCAGGCAAACATTGACTTGATAACTTTTTATATTAGTGCCAAAAGTTACCTAAGATTTTTAATTAAACAAGGTGTTAATAAACATAGGAAAGTCATATTGGATTGATTGAAATTAGCCCAGGTAGACATTAATTGTTGTCTAGTTGGGTCAATAGGCCAGTACTCAATTGCATCTTCTTTAATTAAGGTTTAAGGACCCTACCCTAAGGTGCCAAACTAACACCCCCTGATTTTATTCTTCTCACAAACTTGACCTGTCTTGGGTATTTTTCATGTTTTTATCATTGACAAAACCTATTTGTGCAAGATACCATATACCAAACACACCAAACACTTGCTTTGTATAAATTCACATCGATTGTTACTACAAGAAAACACTAATTAAATGTATAAATATGACTTTACCGATCCCCCCGCCATTTATTTTGACCACTCCCATGTTGATTCGGCACTCCTAATGTGTATTTTCCTTATTGTGTATTGTCTTCATCTAGATCATGTTTGAAACCTTCAACTCGCCTGCTATGTACGTTGCAATCCAAGCTGTATTGTCTCTGTATGCCTCTGGTCGTACTACTGGCATTGTCTTGGATTCAGGAGATGGAGTCTCTCACACTGTCCCAATCTATGAAGGTTATGCCCTTCCTCATGCCATCATCCGTTTGGATTTGGCTGGTCGTGACTTAACCGATTATTTGATGAAAATCTTAACTGAACGTGGATACTCATTTACCACCACAGCCGAACGTGAAATTGTCCGTGATATCAAAGAAAAACTCTGCTATGTCGCTCTTGACTTCGAACAAGAAATGCAAACTGCTGCATCTAGTTCCAGTTTGGAAAAATCATATGAATTACCTGATGGACAAGTTATCACCATTGGAAACGAACGATTCAGATGCCCAGAAACCCTCTTCCAACCTGCTTTCATTGGTATGGAATCTGCTGGTATCCATGAAACTACATACAACTCTATCATGAAATGTGATGTTGATATCCGTAAAGATTTATACGCCAACACTGTCTTGTCTGGTGGTACGACTATGTTCCCTGGTATTGCTGATCGTATGCAAAAGGAAATCTCTGCTCTTGCACCACCAACCATGAAAATCAAGATCATTGCACCTCCAGAGAGGAAATACTCTGTATGGATTGGAGGATCTATTTTGGCATCTCTCTCTACCTTCCAACAGATGTGGATTTCAAAACAAGAATACGATGAATCTGGTCCATCAATCGTCCACAGAAAATGTTTTTAAGTTCCTTAATCAGCATCAATATGTATGCAACGTCCACCTTCAACATTGTGGTAGTCGAAAATGGTTTAATAGACATCACAACTGTCGTTTATAAACAATAGAACTTTCGTAGGGGAAGGGGATAAACACATCTTTGGCGATTTTAGAATAAACCTAAGCAGGCTTTCAATGAACTAGCCAAAAATACTGCTGCAAATAAAAGAACTGTAGTTTTTTTTTGGTGCTTTCAGTTGAAATATCCTGTATTAATGCATCTTTCACCAGATACTTGCATAAAGTATCAAAACATTTGTAATACAGTTCTACATCAATTAACAAAAATGTAAATAAGAATATTAACTTGTCTGAAAAGTTGTTATAAAAATGACTTCATATCTATCAAGAATTCACCTGTTTCTTTTCTACCAACTATTCCCTGTGTTACCTGTTCGTTCAAATAGACCCTGGGCTTATACAGTTCCGTAAGCCTTTTTTGATGGGGGGCTTAATAAGTACCATTATATAAAATCTGTGGCAATAATGTTGAACCCAGAACAAATTCGAATACGAACATATTTGGTACCATTAAAAGCGCAATTTTATGTAGATTAATACTAAAAGCCTGAAATATTGCCTGTTTTTTATTAAGTACGATTCCATTTGCCTGTAACATTCCGGATAAATTTCCGGCGTGGATTCTGACTGAGAAAATTCCCCTTCATAAGACGAAAACTTGTATTTACATCAAGAAACATCCCTTCTTTTGACAAAATTTGCGAAATTAAATTTCCGCGAAAAGTTGATTTTTCTTACCGCGAAAAAATCGAATTAAATTCTCGAAAGATTTCGTTCCAAAAATTTTGAAAATAGCTTTTAAATTAATTTAAATCCAGTATAGTAATTTCTCAGTTCAAGGGGCTAATGACGTTGGTAGCCTAAAACATGCTCAGCCTATGAAACTTTTGCCCAAATGTTAACCTGCACATAAACAAGTATTTGGTTCATTCAAAATCGGCATGTCGTCGCTTTTAGGCCGTTGACATCATAATTAGCCTTTAATATTTCGAAATTACCATACCCTATTATTGGTATAAATTTTTGGCGTTTTGACTGCATTTTACGGGAATTTATTTTTGCGCATTCGATATTTTCATTAAAAAAATGTGTTGATTTAGCTACTAAAGGCATTGCGAAATCAAATACGTCATCGATATAAGCATTATGTCTATGATATAAGTAACGCCAAATGGTATAAAAGGAGAAGAATAAGAAAATTTGCGGGTATTTATTATAGCGAATCGCTAGTATCGCAACGTTTTGCGGGTACTTATTTTACATTATATGTACATTATATAGTAGTACATAATAGCACATTATAACTAACACGGTGTCGAAGTTATAGTATACTTTATGATTAGAAATTATCGCGAGCAGAAATTTTCATGAGACCGAAAAATTCGCGAGATTTTTGCATTTTCGCGAATTATCGGTTCCAACTTTTTTCCGCGGCGTTAATTTTCGCGAAGTGAACAATCAACCATGTTTTTTTTGTCAAGATTTTCAAAAAATCCTGCCAAATAGGAGCTTTATTGACGGAAAAAGTCCAAAAAATTACGAATGTCAAGTTTTCAATTTATTTCGCGGCATGAATATTCGCGAATCGTCATCTTTGAAAAAAATGTCGTCATTTATTTTCGCAAAAAGGCCTAAACTTCGCGAAAATTCCTGCTCTCGATAATTTCTGATCCTAAAGTATTCTAAATAGTACATTTTAGCAACCTCGATCCCAGGGCATTTTGTCTCTTTCTGATTCTTTGGATCAGAAAGAAACAAAATGCCCTGGGATCGAGGTTGACATTTTAGTGGTAGTTTTTCCTTACTAACATGGGCTTATACACCTTGTGCGTTAGCTATCAAGTGGGCTAATACATGGGGGGGGGTTATATTCGGAGTTTTACGGTATGGGTTATTTCAGTGCCCTGGAAAAGAGGTAACTTGGGTCATGTATTAACCTCGTCCCTAGAGTCTTTTATCTCTTTCTTACGATTTTTGACGGCGAGATGTTTCGTTCTTTTATGTGGAGGGCAAAAGGTGCTGGGATTGAGTTTGAAGTTTTATGGTACTTTCGGAGATAAGTTTTTGGGTGACCGTGGGGCCCAATTTTGGACACCTTTTGGACTTCTTCCCTTACAATCTTAGCTATACAGCTATACAGCAATTTCCCAATATACTATTGCCCGTGATGCTAGAAAGGAATTGGCGACTTCATCAAACATTGAAACTCTCTTGAATTTCTGAGTCATTATCTCATCGTCGTTCATGGCTTATCTAAACCAACCACAATATCGTTTACAGCCCCTTTTGTTTGAACAACCAAGTATGATCACACTATGATGACTAGAGGGTAATGCGGAAAAATGTCAACACCTTGCCCTAAATCCTGCTCAAAAATACCTTCCGCAACATCAACTAAGTCTCGGAGTGCATCGGGTTCAAGTGAGCTGACTGACGATTTGTATGGTAAATATCAACCTCGTCCCCAGGGCATTTCGCTTTTTTATGAGGAGAGAAAGTTTTCCGTAATGTATGCAATCGAAATTGACCAATGAGCTTATGCGGTGCCAGGGCTCTTTCCGCTTTCCATCAAAAAACGTAAAAAAGCGAAAGGCCCTGGGGACGAGGTTGGGTAAATATATACGCAGTGATTGCACTCAAAACAACAACAGTTCAATCATTTGTAACATAAGTTACATATTAGACTTACCCTGATCAAATCCCTGGCAATTCGATACCATTATATATAGTATAAAAAAGAGTTGCAAAAAGCAATGAAAAAATCATCCCCGAAAACTTGTTAAGAATGTCTATTCTCCGAGACATCAGTTTCTGTCGAAGAGAAAAAGACTCATTGGACTGTTTTTTATACATTCAATCTTCCTCAACCCTATTCGCACCGGAGCTTTTAGAGGGTTAAAATACCGGGCGAGCTGATCAACCTCGTACCCAGGGTTTCTTGTCTCTTCCTTAGCCGGTTAAGACGAAGATCCTAGCCAGGGACCCTGGGTACGAGGTTAAATATTAATGTAATTAAATATTATTGTTTTTAGGTAAATTAAAGATGCATAATGACACTGTAAAAAGTGCATCTTTAATTTACCTAAAAACATTAATATTTGAGGTTTTGCATCAAAGGCACTTCAAACTGCCCCTTGAACCCTGACCGCAAGAAATCAACCTCGATCCCATGGCTTCTTTGCCTTCTTTTTTTTGAGGACGACGGCGAAAGAAAGACGCCACCGTCCTCAAAAAAAAGAGGCAAAGAAGCCACGGGATCGAGGTTGCGCAAGAAATAAAAAAATAGAGCGAAAAAACAAATAAATTTGTAATGCTTCCATTATGCATATAAATTTAAAGTGCAATACAAATCGATCCGTTTTCCAATTTACAGCAATCATATTTGCATAATACGCGCTTTTATTATAAGCATCAGCGATTTTGCGCTGAGGCTGACTAGTGCTTGCTCAATGTTGGTATATGACAACCTCGTTCCCAAGTCCTCTTCGCTTTTTGATATGTGGGATAGTCGCGAAAGAAGTCTATCCTGCAAATCAAAAAGCGAAGAGGCTCTGGGACGAGGTTGGGTATATGACTGCAATAAAACAGCTTATTTTTGGTCGAATCTGAGCCTCTGTCGCTTATAGACGTGGTGCTTATAAAAGAAAAAGCGTGTAAAGCGTTACTTTATAAGTTGATTTGTTTTTTTCACTTTATCACCGTTTTTTTGACGGTAACCCCATAATGGCGGCAAATCTTGATTTATTTTTAGAAAATATTGAAAGTCCGCGAAACTCATGCTTCTTCTTCAATTTCCCATGAAATGCCGCCCGAAAAGCTTTAGAGGTGTGCTTATTCAGCGCGCGCCCGGTACAAATAGGGTTAAACGTAACATCTCTATCAACATTATAATAAGAAGACCTGGACAATTTCAAATTACAGGAAGGGCAACGAGTAATCTCGTACCCAGGACCTGGGAAACGAGGACAAAGGCAGTTATGGTTTGCAGTATTTTACTGAAAGATGAACAATTCTATTACAGTTTACTATGGATGGTGGTTAAAAGGGACCATTCACAAAATTCGCATATCAATTTTCATCCAAAAGAAGCGGCTTTGCATACTTAGTATGCACACACCTTTTCTGTAATGAAAATGGTACGATAAGTGATACGAATTTTGCGGATGGTCCCTAAGAACTCGTTTACATGAAGACTCTCTATAGGCGAAATGAACTGTCAGGGCTTCTGTGATTGGTTAAATTTTTCCGTTGGAAAACCAATCACAGAAGCCATGACAGTTCATTTCGCCCGCAACGACTTTCCATGTAAACGAGTCCTAAGACATTGTTTATAACATTATCATATCAGAAATTGGTTAAAATGTTAGTCAAAAAAATGCTTAAATACTAAGTTTTTTAATGTCAGCATCTAAATCCAAATGGTCAAATACATGTGTAGTCGAACTAAAGTCAAATGCTTAAGAGTTTAAAAAATGGTTACCGTAAATGCTCTAATAAACGCCCACTCTCGAATAAACGTCCCCGACGTTTATTGGAGGTATAAAACAAGTCATGTCATGAACACAAATGGTTGATTCTAAACCAATTTAATGCTCTTGTATGATTCATTCGGGTAAATGACTGAAAGTGACGCTGAATTCGAATCGGAGATAAAGAAGAAGACAACTTTATTGACAGTTTATAACAGTGGAATATAAAAAAATCATGTTGTATTTTCTATTGAACGCCTACCCCAATATTTTCAAAATTAATTAAAGGCCTCACTCCAATAAGCACCCCTGTCCAATAAACGCCCTGTCAAAAAGTTGAAAAATTTAAATAACGCTACTTTAAGGGCACAGAGTTTCGCGATTTTTGCGTCATTTTCGCGAAAGTTTGTGCCGCGAAATATTGTAAACGAAAAATTCGTGAAAGTTTTTTTCGTTAAATTGGGCTTAAATATCAATTCGCGAAAGTTTTTTACAGGAAATTCTTCAATTATTCCCTTTTAATCAAAATTATTTACAAAGGACAGTAAATCAGTGGAGAGAAGCAATTAAAGTGTTAATTGGCATTGAAAAAAGGTGTCATTTTTTATAATCGCAAAAGTTTTTTCCACCAAAACGCCCCTTTTTTGCAGAAATCGCGAAAAATTTTACCGCGAAATTCAACAGCAAACCAAAATTCGCGAAAGTAAAAGCCAAAAATTTCGCGATTTTTTCTCCTCGCGAAACTTAGTGCCTTTAAAGTAACTCAAATTGTCCTTCTGCACACGTAAACCTAGACTTGAATTACAAGACTGCTTTAGGGACCCATTTTCGTCACAGAAGCAGCATAGTACGTTTGCACAATGATACTCCTGTATGAAAATTGATACGAATTTCCATACAAATTTTGTGGACGGCCCCAGATAGAGCTATCCAACCTCGTTTCCAGGGCAATATATCACTTTTTGATTTGCGCTGTCTCGCAATCAAAAAAAGAAAATTGCGCTGAGAACGAGGTTGACAGCAATCTGGATTATTATTAGTAAAAAGGGTTCGCTTCATTTTCAACCCAAATAAAGTGTCGTTGTGCATACAAAGTATGCACAATAACACTTCATCTGAGATGAAAATTGACAGGAATGAAGCGAATTTATAAAGCGAATTTTCGAGACGGTTCTTACCAAAGCAGTGAGGCGATAGAAACCCATATTGGATGAAACAGTTTATTATGTTATGAATTTAAATTATTCATTTTCAGGATTTTACAACTTCCGTATCACCTTTCTGTTAGGTATCGTCCACAAAATTCATATGGGGATATTCGTATCAATTTTCATACTAAATGAGTGTCTTTGCGCATACAAAGTATGCACAAAGACACTTCTTCTCTTTTGAAAATGCAATGGTACAATTTGCGATATGAATAATATATTTTGTGGACGGTCCCTTACAAGATTAAATTGTTGTCTCAGGAGAATATATTTTTTTAGTATGCAAATAGACACTTCTTCATCGCAAGGTAAAAATAGCATTTTTTGAAACGATTCCTAAGCATAAACACACTCCTTCTGAAGGGAAATTGACACAGCTTATCTTACGAATTTCGTGGATGGTTCCAAACATCTGTTTATTTGTATGTAAATTTAAAATTCTATTTCTGCTACGTCTGTGGAGAAATGGTTAAAATATTGGTACCCTTAGAGTATGACTTACATTTCTCTTAAATGTGTCAAATTCATGAACTGGGTTTAATCAGATTCCGAAGTTGAATGACTGCTGTAGCGTCTTCTTTTCCCAGTACTTGGTGGTGTTTTTTTTCTCGGTGGTGGAGATGGGCTACTGGAGCCACTAGATACTGAACCTCTCCTGCGACGTGGGATATTTCTCGGTGAACGAGAACGTCTTCGTGGTGGACTGCGTGAACGTCTAATTGGAGGTGAAAAACGACGCCTTGGTGGTGAACGTCGACGCGATTGCCATCCACCAACTGGAGGACGATTTCTCATTGGTCCACCTCCACCTCCGCCTCCACGACCACGCCCTCCTGATGGTGGTCCACGTTCAATAGCTAATACTTCTTTAGCCGTGACTTCCTGACCATCAATCCAACCACCATTCATATGACGTAGGGCGTCTTTAGCATCGTCTTCACGATCGAATTCAACATATGCATGGCCGCGTGGCAAATAGTTTTTAGTATCTAGAGGAAGGTCAATTGTACGTATCTTTCCATAAACACTGAAAATTTCTAAAATATGGTCCTTGTTAATATTTCGTGTCAAATTTCCTATATGCAACTTAGCAGGTTTTGATGAAATATTTTTGCGTCGAGTTGGTGACGGAGATTTTGAAGCAATATTTTCTGGAGATGAAGAAACTCGACGTCTCACTGGTGGCCGACGCGGAGGCGATCGCCTGCGTGGACTTAGACTTCGTCGACGGATAGGTGAACGCGAAAATCTACGTCTTGGACTCGGTGACCGTCTACGTGGTGGGGTTGGTGAACGACGCCTAACAGGTGATAGTTTCTTTGGAGGTGGACTTCTAGCATCACTTTCATCGCTTGTACCACGACGTATAGCCCGTGGTGGTGGTTTACGGTTAACCTTTTGTTCTGGTTTCTTCTCGTCTGACTTTTTGGTTGATTCTAATTCTTTCTGTAACTTTTGCTTCTCTTTTACAACATCGTCATTGTCGTCTTTCTTTCTGGGAGCTTCGTCGTCAGAGCGTTTGGCATCTCGAAGCTAAAGATTTATTTGTTTTATATACAGGAAAATCAAACACAAGTTTATTACCATTAACACAGTTCTACAAAATTGTCGCCTGTGCTTTAACAATTGGGATTGGGCACGTAGCTGTGTGCCCACTAAGTAAGTACTCTCCGTCACCCAATTGTAGGGGGGGGGGTATATTAAGGAGGGGGAGTTGGCATTTCCCGTCAAATCTATAGATTGGGGGGGGGGGTGTTAATAAATGGAAATGGGTGGACTTCCTTCTAAATCGCTTAATTAGGAGGGGTTGTCAATAATAAGGGGGAGTGGGCAAAATTCATCAAAATCAGAGTTGTCTTACATTCTAGGTAAGGTTTTGG
>JAUCNQ010000011.1:0-17770 GCA_032352715.1 Bougainvillia muscus | reverse complement strand
ATTTAAAAGCGAAAGTTCGAGCTGGAACTTATCAACATCGAAATTTACTCCGGCCCTGGCCGGAAGAGTGGCATGTCTGATTAAGGTAACAACTTTTCCAGGTTCGTTCATGAACGACTTTTCCAGGTTCGTTCATGTAGACCAGACTTATTTTGAGGTAGGTGCCACCTTTTTAGGGACAAATTTCTATCATGTTCCCAAAACTTTTGAATGCTTTTGTCGAAAAGTTTGCAAATATGGTATCTTCAACACAAAATATCTCTAAAAGACTTCAAGTTAGAGTATTGGTTGCTGAATAGTCTTCCATATAGTTTTCCAAGAGCTTTCTCACGCATTATATAGTTTAACCTGAAAATCAAGTTAATATTTGCCCTTTTGGGGTGTAGGTAAAACTGCACTAATAATGAACAGCCCCACAGGTTTTTGTTGATTTCTCAGCAATGCCAACCTCTCCGGACATCCCACCTCAGATTTTGTTAAGCTAAAATGATGTATCTTACTTGGAAACATGATAGTGCCTATCTCAAAATATGCCTGGTCTAATATTAGATATCTTAAAACCTCTTGTGAAAAATGAAGTTGCTCTGATATGAAAGACCTGAATCTGTGATTAATAAATCTTTTGGAATTTGATGTCTAAAGATTTGAAAACCCCGGAGAAGATGTGGACCTTTCCACAGGCTTTGCCGAAATCTGTCACCTCCTAACCCTATTAGGCCTAGGGTATTTTGGGGCTGTTTAGGACTAGGGGGGGGGGCAGATTCCAACCCCCCCTCCATAACTTTTGAAGTATGCATTCCCAAAACATAAAACTTGGCAGTTATACCTCACATTGATACGAACATTCTGACGTCATTATTTTTTAGATGACGTCATTATTACGTAAGTGACGTCATAAAATGCGTCGAAATCCCCGAAATATATGTACTTTGATTAAAGTCTGATAAAACCCAATGCGATTGAGTTTTTAAGGTTCTGTTTGTGTTAAAGTGGGTAATAGTAATGTATCTTCCAAAATATTGGGTTTATAACCACCGGATTGCCAGGAAAATACTGGAAAAATTACCAGATTTTCTTCAATTTACCGGAAAAAGCAAAAAAAGGAAAAATCGGAATTGGGATTTTCCGATTTTTCTGTTTTTTGCTTTTTCCGGTAAACTTTGCACAGTTGTAACAACTGTGCAAAGTTTCAAGTGAAATAAGGTATCCAATAAAAAGATATCATTTGTTCATATTGTTATTTTATAGGGATTTGACTGTAGTTTTATGGGTGGTTCCGACTAATAGCCAATAACTTCTAAAGTAAACATGTAAATACAATAAAAATTTGTGAAAATGTGGGAAAGGAAATGATATTAATAGTTACCGAGTTTCAATATCTAGTTTAGTCGTCAAGAAAAGTTATCAAAAAAAGTTCAGGGGGGCCCCCCCCCCCCTAGGCCTAATAGGGTTAAGGGTATTAAAAAGTGCAACAATAAAATAGCATGGAATAAAAAAGTGCGAAACTAAGTCATGGCAATAAAGGTAAAATTAACACTTATTTTTCCTCACAGACGTGCTATACTCGTAAAATCGCACTAATAAATTCTGTAAGATTCAAATGAAATGCGCAATTCACACTAATAATTTGCGCACAATTCAACAAAAAAAATCATTTTTAGTCACTTAACTAAAAACTAAGCTTTTCTTGTGGTTCCAATGGACTCTACATGGTACTCTACAGTATAACACTGGCATTCAAGTTATGTTGCCCTCTTGGTGCTTATTTTGCCTTTTCTGAACTTAGTACATACATAAAATGCAAAAGTCTGTATTATATAAATAACGGATCCAGGGTCGGGAAACGCACAAATTAAATCTGCAAATATTTCAAAAACATTCTAAATGACACTAATAAATTTGGCACTTCCTAACCATACATCTCGACTCACACTAATTTATTACGAACTGATGCAAAAATTTTGGCTCACGATTGGCCCTAATTTATTTCACACTTATTTATACCCTCAACCCTATTCAACCTTTTTAGAATTGTTAGTCATTGAACTAATATAGGATGTTGAAAGTAATAAAAAATGAATTGAACGTAGAATTCATCAACATATTCTATCAAAATAACAATTAACTGGTCGGGTGACCTGATGTACAATTTACACCAAAATAAGGCCGACGTCACAAATACATGGTGTTAGGTGTCAAAATAGGGTCGGTCAGCTATCAAAAAGTCATATTTTCGGCTAAAAAAACTTATTTCCACTATCAACGGCTTTTGGCACAGATCCGGAAGTTTTCCTTCGCCGTATCGCCACCATTTTGCCGCAAAATGCATATCCAATGTGCATAGCCAGCCAGTGTGCATAACCAGTGTACAAAAAGAATCAAAATGGCAGCGAAATGGCGAAGAAACACTTTCCGATCTGCTGGAAGGCCAGCGACGAAGAAAAAAACAAAAAAAACTGACTCTCTCCGGCTCTTAAACGTAAAATTTTGGTGCTCAAAAAAAGGGGCGGTCAAATTACTCTAACGCCATGTCGTTGTGACGTCGGTCTAATCGAGAAAAATTAAATTTGCTGACGTAGGCAAAAGATATGACGTCATCAAAAAAATAACAAAACAAAATTGATTTTCTAGTCATGGATTATGTCTGCCAAGTTTCAATGCACAGTGAGATCAGAGCAAGATAAGATCATAGTCAGGAGCTGTAACCACCGGTAGCTTCCTCTACTGATATGACACTTGTCCACCCTACATATAACATGATTTTGTTCATTTTGCCACAGGATAACGTTGAGAAAGAAAAAAAACCAACCAACCACCTACCGTACGCATAACGTCAATTCAATGTTATTTGTGGCAGAATTTTGAGCTTATTTTTCCACATCCTCTGCATGTTTTTAAGACTTTAAACGCTCAGGGTGAAAAAAATAATAGCTTTTTAGCTATTTCCACACTGGGGTGAAATATCAACTATGTCAAAATGACAGGGTGAACTCATCTCGGAGCAAAATTTCACCCTACCCTTGAGTTGTTAATGCTATTAAGGATTTGCCCACACACAGGGTTGAATTCACCTGAGGTGAAAAGCCTGGGGCCTATATGTGGCTTATAAGCAGGCCCTTAGATAGGGGGGATTATATGCCCCAAACCTACAACAGGCTTTGTAAGTTGTTAAAATAGCCCAGGCTTTATAGGGTTAAGACAATGAAACTTTGCATATGAACTACACCGTGGTAGAGGTCTCCTGATGCCGCTCCTCAGATCAGAGGAAACTTATGACATTTAAGTTATGGAATTGATGCACAATTGTATGTAACTCCAGGCGGTGAATGACTCAACGTGAAAGAGGATTTGTGTCTGTCTGTCAGTGTAATGATGAAGATATGTAAATTTAACACACTCAAACTCATCATTGGCGGAAATGATGATAAAGTTTTATCGGTGCATTGTGTATCTTTTATCATATTGTCAGCCGTTTTAATGCATAAAAAATTTAATGTTCCGCGTAAAAAAAGCCATACACATAACAATATTACGTACAGGCATATTTGGAACCTCTTCTTCTTACTCTGCCATTAATCAAAAAGAGGCTGGGAATAACCTCGTGAAGTTTTACTTCGATACAAAAAAATACCCGGATGATTACACCACGTGAAGCAACCTACAATTTGTGTAATGGTAATTTACAGAACGAAATCAATTTTCGTTCTTTCTTGCGTAAAGCATACGTAAAGCAAAGCCATTTCCTAGAATCACACGCTTAGAAATTTATTCATCACCTAAAACAGTTATCTAATATAAATTGAGCCCCATAAAATGTTTAGATAGAAAGAAAAAAACATTATAGCAATTCCTTTTTGTGTAATAGTCCATGTTCATAGAATGAAAAGCAGTGGAGAGTTCTGGGAAGAAATCTGCAGAAATTTCTAGAACCAGGTCTGCAAAATAATGTCGCTGAAAAAGCATTGGCTATTGCTTGAAACTCAATAAAGAAGGCGTGAAATTATGTCTTTCAATGCCTGAAGCACATGGTCAAAGTAGAAGCTTCTAGAACACATCGATTGACCAATCAAAATGCTTCACCTTCTTCACGAACCAATCAAATTACACAGAAAGGAATGGAATCTTCTACACAAGCCTTCGTGATGTTATATCTTTCCTCTTTCGTCCATGCTTCAGTAACTGGCTGTTGCACTATAGTCTCTCTTAAATATTTGATTTTAGTTTAACTCATTATCTCGCAATCATGGGTGACAACGAAGAAGTAGAAACGTTTGCTTTTCAAGCCGAAATTGCACAGCTTATGAGCTTGATTATCAATACGTTTTATTCAAACAAAGAAATTTTCTTGAGAGAACTTGTGTCTAACTGTTCAGATGTAAGTACCTAGTGTAACTTATTAATAAAAAAACTTTAGAAGTTAATTTCCGCTGTGGATAGCTAAGATTTTTGATATTGCAATTTTGGAGCATTAAAATCTTAAGTTAAAGAGATTAATGGTCGGAAAGCAAAAACAAGATATTTTGATTCGCACATAAAAATAACTCGTAATTCGTAGTTCTTACCCTGGTTCCTCTTTTAAATGTGCAACAACCACTTTGACTGCAATGTTATTTCTGAGAAATGATTTCATATGCATGTGACATCATAGTTAAAACACTGAGTTAGCCAATCAACTGCAGCTCTAAGAAAATTTTGCAAAATTTTTGCAATTTTGCGGCAGGAATTTTAGCAAATGATCGGTTTTAACTTTTTTAGCTGCGTTACATGTCTGTTTGGGGTGTCAACTAGAGATTTTGATAAAAAAAATTATACATGACTTTACTTAAATTGACATAACTTTTTAACAACTTAATAATTTTGTATGCGGTAAAAAATGGGTGATATGTATTAAAATTGTCTAACATTTGGCCAAATTTTTTTTCATTATAGTTCCGTTATTGTCCGAAAATCTGCCCGAAAAACTTGTCATAGTAAATCGGACGAAAAAAAAGTTACCCATCATTTATTTTTTGGAATTAGTTTTTTAGTATAGGGATGACAAAGACAATGTGAAAAAGTCTTCCAGGAATAATATTACTTTTTTTGGCCTCTTTCGTACAAAATCGTTCTGGATTTCCACCCAAAATTATGTAATTTCTTTCAAAACGGGGATAAGGCAGGAAAATTATGGATTTACGGCAATTTTTTTTTTTTTTATCCTATTAAAGACGTCGGCCTAAGCTACAGTACCATGGTCTGTGAAATTCATATATATCGGAAATATAAGTAGTCATTCTTCAGTGGAGACGAATACAGGCTGCGGAAGAGAAGTACGCTGGTTTCGATGACTTCTTAAATAATTTTGCGGCGTTTTTCACTACCGACCGACCAACTCACTTTTGGACATCCAGATGACGCTAAACGATCATATTTTCCTCTGCCGCCATAGCTATTGAAGTCAGATAATTTAAGCGCAAACGCCAGAAACATCGCGTTACCAAAGGTATTTAAACCTGAGGTCTTTACTTCAAACATATATGTTTAGGTATTATTCTTTGGCTTTCAAATGCTTTTTACCGCATTTAAAAATATTAGATTAGTGCATAGTTATAGATAATTTTCTAAGATACACTTTTCGTCAAATTTCGAGAAAAAAATGTGTTCACGTAAATCTCTACTTGACGTCAGTTACGCAAATTAAACAGATGGTTTGGCGGTATTCTAAAATTTCTTTGGTTTGTGTCAAGAGGCGGCATTCTTTTATCGGATTTATGCAAGCACGACTTCCAAACAAAAGGTTTTGTACAACTTTCTTGCGCTGGATTTGCTCTGCGCGTGTTTTAACTTCATTCTGGTTGCGAGGCGGTGGTAGTGCGATCTTTTATCGGACTAAAAACATCAGTCACATCGATTCCTTACACGCTTAGGCCGCCATCACAAATATGTGGTGTTAGAGTCATGAGTAACATGAGAGTTTACATAATTTTTACATTGGAAGATAGAGTTTGTCGGTCTAGCTATATTCATTAAGTAAGCAAGGTTTATCATGTCATAGACCTGATGATTTTACATCGGCGATGTTTCGAGAGATCCTTCTCTCATCATCCAGCAATAAAAATGTGGAAAAACATTGTTTTTATACGGAAAAAGCGAAGCGAAAAATGTGAAATCAAAAACCAATTAACAGCTATGTTGAGTGGGCATGGGGTCGGTGAATGTCTGATCTAAAAAAATTAATTAACAACTTACTAATTGTTTGTCAGCTACGCAAATATTGGCAAATTTTTGTGGAATTATTTATAAAAGTCATTGAGCCACCAAACTTCCTTTTGCGGCCTTTTTTGTCTCCACCAAAGAAGAGATGACTGCTTATTTTATTAAAAAACTGATAAAAAGGACATACCGAAAACTTTTAACCCCGTAAAGCTGTTAAGTAAGCCACAAAACTACAGGACCATGGTCTGTAAAATTCCTCCGCGTTGAAGAAACATTTTTAAAAAGTTTGCATCAGGAAGTGTGATTGAAAACCAGGCATTTTTTGTTTGCCAAACTCAAAAAGTACAAATTTTTCGATCGGCAGATACTAAACGATCATTTTTTCCAAGTTTTTACACTTTATGGCAAAATTGTCTTAGTGTCTTTATTAATCATCGTCCATATCTTGACCAAGTGATGAATTTTATTCTATATTCGCAGTTTCCACTGAAGAGATACTTGTTATTTCACTGATGGCTAATTGTCCTTCCTTAGATGTCTGATGGTCACATTTCTTTTTGGTGTATATATTTAAGTGTTATATATGAATCTTGACCATGGTGGGGGGGGTGGGGGGGTTAATCGTGAAAGATATATTAATCTTCTTTGTTTCTGTGGATAAAACCAGTCTTTTTTATTTGTTGTTTCCCCTACAAAAATTCAGAAAAAAGTATATCATGGAAATTTCATGCAAAATTGATTTAGACTTTATTTGACAACCCCACATTATTAAGCTTATTTATGGTTATAATGTAGGTCCAGTAACCTGGAATGCAATTTATGATCTGACGCATTATGTATGACCAAGTGATGAATTTTATTCTATATTCGCAGTTTCCACTGATGGGATACTTGTTATTTCACTGATGGCTAATTGTCCTTCCTTAGATGTCTGATGGTCACATCTATTTAAGTGTCATATCAATCATGTCCATGTTAGTGTTGGGGAGATTTATCTTTGCACGTGGAAACTAAAACTTAAAAAAGCAGGCACGTCTGTTGCATAGTATGACAAAAAATACTGTTTAAGTCCGATAGGTAGGTGCCCCCGATACATAGCAGGCGTAATTTTAATAGGTCACTAACACAACTCTGATGGTAAGCGTCCTGTTATAGTAAGCGTGTGTGTTTGTTTTTTATTTGAACCTTTTCTGCCAATAGTTTTAACTACCCAATAGTTACCCCCCCCCCTCCCCCGATTGTAAGCGGGTACAAAGACTGCTAAAACTAAAAGTAAGCAGGCGCCTACTATCAGACTTAGACAGTGTTGTGTTAATTTATCTTAATTGTCCATTAAGCATTTTATGTGTTGTGAAGTTCCGGTTTCTCCACACACCTTGCAAGAGATATTAGATTAAAATTTGGCATTTGCGAGAAACTAATTTTGTTTTACATCAGCAGCTTTTGAACCATTTTTTTTTTCTCATTCAGGCTTTGGACAAAATCAGATATCAATCTCTAACAGACCCATCAGTGTTAGAATCAGTAAAAGAATTGAAAATTGATATTATCCCCAACAGTGATGAAAAGACTGTTACCATCATAGACACTGGTATTGGAATGACTAAGGCAGACCTTGTTAACAACTTGGGTACTATCGCAAAATCTGGTACCAAAGCTTTCATGGAAGCACTTCAAGCAGGTGCCGATATATCTATGATTGGCCAATTTGGTGTTGGGTTCTATTCAGCATATTTGGTTGCAGATAGAGTTGAAGTTATAACAAAGGTTTGTTCATTTATCTTGAATAATGTTCCGTAGTAAAACAATTACAGACCTGGATAAATATAATTGACATCTGAAGTAAAATGTCTGCCACTCCTGAAAAAATGTATATTTGGAATATTACCTTTTGGTTTTGCTCTCCTTATAATGAGATAGATGCGTAAACAAAAAACATGATTTCTTAAAGGTGGGTATTACATCTCAAGACGTAAGAACCGTAAAACTCGGTTATACCAGACTTACAAGAACATTTTGAAAAAGGAAAAATGATGGCGTCGCTTTTTGCTGACATAAGCATCTTTTGGGTCAGCAAAAATAGATAGTCGCGTTTCATTTATATGAATTATCGTTTAAACTTTTTATTAGATCCTTGAATAGAACCCCATTCCTCCTCTCTTATGACGTCAAAGTTTAATGACGTCATCAATTTATGTAAAATTAAAAAATATATTTCTCAATTTCTTTTTCAACATTGGTCACATTATGTTATACTTTACTCAAGTCACTTGTTGCATGTTCCTAAAGGTGAATACATGCTCCTGTTTACTGTGACTTCTTAGAAAATTGCCTGTGGCAATAAAAGTATAACTTAGCAAGGTGTGAAAACATCGAAAAGAAGCAAAACTCTAGCATAAGAGTGATATTCAAAGAGCCCCTACTGATCAGGGTTAAGTTGTATTTAAAAAGAAGTTTTTTCTTATTGATAGCATAATGATGATGAACAATATATCTGGTCATCTTCCGCTGGGGGCTCCTTCACCGTAACTCGTGATACAATCAATGAGCCAATTGGACGTGGTACCAGAATAACTTTGTACATGAAGGAAGATCAATTGGACTTAGCTGAGGAGAAGAAACTTCAAGAAATCATAAAGAAACACAGTCAATTTATAGGGTACCCAATCTCACTTCAGACACAGAAGACTCGCGATAAGGAGGTATTTGATTACCATAATTACCATTTATTTGTCTTCGGTAAATTCTCCTAGATTATTTCAAATCTTGATGATAAATTTTTTTTAACATCCATGCATATATTTAGTAATATTGAATCAAGTTATGAGTAAGATTAATAATAGATTTCCTTTTATGATCCTGTTATCCAAAACGATTATGCATGTATCTTTGATAATTTTGTATCTGGCAAAAATCCTACTTTGTGGTTGGTTTTAAGTGGCTACCCTGTCCTGATTTCGTTTAGTGCCTTCGGCTTAGCAATTGTTATATTACAGTTAAAAAAATATTGTTATTGAACAGACAAGAAATGGAAAATAAGTGAGAAATGTTTTTGAATTATAGAATTAAATAACAGTCAGCAAAAATTGGAATAATGTTGGAATCTGTTTTCCTGTCAACTGTAAATTAACCTTAATCTTCAGCAACAATTTTGTCTGAATGTTCATTTCTCTGTTTCCTAGGTCAGTGATGATGAGGCTGAAGAAGAAGAAGACAAAAAAGAGGAGGAGAAAAAGGAAGGAGATGACGAAGGACCTAAGATTGAAGATGTTGAAGATGATAGTGAGAAGACAGAGGAAAAAAAGAAGAAGACAATTAAGGTTAGTGTTTTTGTATTTATATTTCACAATCCTTCCTTACCAGCATATTCATTTCTTTTCCTTATTGAATTTGTTATGAGGAGACACTACCCAAACACTGGATATATTGATTTGGTAATAACTTTATCAAATTGTTAAACCTGCGGTTTCCATCAGAAAAGGACGACCTAAATTTATTTAGATGTTATTAATCTGTTATAATATGTTAACAATTTCTGGTCACAATAAGTATTTTCTCCTGATATTAGACATAATGCTTAATAATATTTTAGGTTGTTTTGTGTGTGCTTTATTTATACTGTGATTTTATTCCTAGCTGCTTGAGCTAATTCAGTCCGAGTTTGTATGAGTGATACTATCCGTTCGATTGCGATATCCAGCCCACGCCTCCTGAGTTCTACTTAAGTCAAGCTCTGTAAGTTCAAGGATGCACCTATACGCGTTCAACCACTTATGGACTAAAGGTTCCTGAGATTACGGGTGCATGTTGCTACACCTGTTTTGTGTTAAATCGCAGGACTTTAATTTCAATGGAAGATGGTGGTTAAAAAGCATAATTAATTTATACTTTTAGGAAACATATTTTGAAATGGAGCAAATCAATAAAACTAAACCTCTCTGGACAAGAAATCCTGATGATATTAGCTCAGAGGAGTATGCTGAATTTTACAAGAGTTTGACTAACGATTGGGAAGAACATCTTGCTGTAAAACACTTTTCTGTTGAAGGGCAACTTGAATTCAGGGCTATTCTCTTTGTTCCAAAAAGGGCTCCTTTCGATTTATTTGAAAATAAAAAACAAAAGAATTCTATCAAGTTATATGTTCGTAGAGTGTTTATCATGGAGAATTGTGAAGAGGTCATGCCAGAATGGCTTAACTTTGTTAAAGGTATGTGAAGAGTTGTGAGAATAGCTTGTATTCTATTATCTTAAACCCTATCGGGCCTTGAAATTTGGCAGTAACGATTGTGTCATTGTGAGCATCGTTATTGATACTTATATCTCTAATATTAATAATTCCAGCTTTATTTGCGAGTGCATAGACATTGTGTTAATGTTGTTATTGCAACTTAAATCTATTTTAAATATGATTATTACTTCTGGTTTTATTTGCAAGTGAACAGAGGTCTATTTTCTGTTCTAATCCCATCGTTGCCGCAAAGTTTGAAATTTTGAGGTCTGTCGATCTATCACTTCTCCCATTGATGACTTGTAGAGGCTTAATTTATGATAGCTATTTATGATAGCTATGATTATCTCTCGATCTGAGGTAGAATCATTAAACAAGGGTGGTTTCTGCTGAAAAATATCTGGATTTTTAGTAAGTTAGGATTTTTTAGTTTCAGTTAGTGTCACTTAAAGCATAATATAAATGGCAAATCCTGATAAGGCCTAGCTTTTAACTGCTGGTCTTGTCATTCTCAAATCCAGTCATTTCTACCATTGATGACCTGTAGAGGCTTAATTTATGATAGCTATTCGTTTATGATGGCTATGATTATCTCTTAATCTGAGGTGGAATCTTTAAACAACCGGGTCCTAATCTATAATTAGGATTTATTTTTCTGTGAAAGAGACGCCTCCCCTAATAAGAAAAAACTCACCAATTAATTTAATCTACTTAAAAAAGTTGTGAAAAGTTTAGTTTTTTTCATCAAGGAAAGTTTGTTGTTGCCAAACTTAGCTCCCCTTCCGATGCTTGGACAGGGCTCGTACCGAACGTGGATAACCTGGAAAATAGGGACTTCTTTGAAAAACCTGGAAAACTCTGGGATTTTTTTTCTAAAATGTCCATACTCCGGGAAAATTCAGGGAATTTTTTTGTTCCAGTAATAAATAATTATTCGCTGTCCGGCGACCCTCCCTGAGGTTTTAAAAGTCAGGGAAAAACATATGTTTTTTCTACCAAAACTCAGGGAAAAAAGCATATAATTTGACGTTGCTCGGGAAAAAAATCTTTCATAGTCGTACGAACCCTGTTGAAAATGTTTTTAAAACTCACGTATTCTCCCCTATTTTGTGGCAAATAGGCCTGCTCGTCGACGAAATCACACTTAATAAACACCCCAAATCTTCCTTATTTTGAAAGAAAATTTCTGTGGCCACCCTGACCTTAAAGACAAATGGTTAGAGCCTGTTAGGAACTAATCGATTATCTTTTCATCTTAGGTGTTGTTGATTCTGAAGATTTACCTCTAAATATTTCCAGAGAAATGTTACAACAAAGTAAAATTTTAAAAGTTATCCGAAAAAATCTTGTTAAGAAAAGTTTGGAGTTATTTGCAGAAATATCTGAAGATAAAGACAATTATAAGAAATTCTATGAGCAATTTAGTAAAAATATTAAGTTAGGTATTCACGAAGACACTCAAAATCGCATGAAAGTTGCTGAACTTTTGCGATATTCATCTTCCGCATCTGGTGATGATTTGACATCGTTTAAAGATTATGTCTCCAGAATGAAAGAAAATCAGAAAGATATTTACTATATTACTGGTGAAAGCAAGGAAATAGTTTCTGTATCAGCATTTGTAGAACGTGTTAAAAAGAAGGGATTTGAGGTGTTATACTTAGTTGACCCCATTGATGAATATGCTGTGCAACAGTTAAAGGAATATGATGGTAAGAAACTAGTGTGTGTTACCAAGGAAGGTCTTGAATTGCCTGAAGATGAGGAAGAAAAGAAAAAACTGGAGGAGCAAAAAGCTGCATTTGAAGACTTATGCAAGGTATGGATCTTTTACAAGCGAATAAACTTTTAATAAATAGGTTTTTGAAAAGTACTTGAACAATCAAATTTTTGAGCAGGGTTAGAAAAAAGGCCAAACGTTTAAGTTGTTTTGTCACCAATGATGTTAATTATATTTGCTACTCTTGACTTCATGGATGACGAGAAAATCTACATCTATCACCAAGATCTCTGAGGTGACTAAAACAGCATGTGATCATTTTAGTTCAAGAACAATGTTAATTAGGTAATACAGGGTTCCAAAATTAGTAAGTCGCAATTAGCAATTTGGGACTCCAGTTGAACAATTATGAATGCAAATATAGTATTCCATCAGATTATTTTGTAATAAATGGCTGCTATTCCAATTTTATCTATGATGTTGCCTTGTGTATAACTTACATTTTTTGTGTTTTTTATAAGAAACTGTCAGGTAAGATTTGCTGAAAATTATGAAATTATTGCAATAACTTTAAATCACCCGGTCGGAATAGAAAGGTCACAAAATTTAAGTTGTGTTGTCGCCAATGATGTTAATTATATTTGCTACTCTTGACTTCATGGATGACGAGAAAATCCACATCTATCACCAAGATCTCTGAGGTGACTAAAACTATTTTAACCTCAAATTTTGTGACTTTTCCCCAAATTTTATATGAAAGAATTAGGTATAAAAAAACATCAGACAATTTATTGCGGAACGGAAGTAGGGAATTAATTGTCAACGGGTGGTAGAAGAAAAATTAGCGAATTTTTATTTATTTTTAAATGTGTATTGTTATATATCATTTTTTCACAAATTTTAAGCTGATAACGAAAAAAAGAATGATTTTTAAAATAATTGCGATATTGCCACCTACCTTAACCCTGGAAATAATTTATGCTGTCGTCATTAGTAATTAATGTAAGTAATGACGTCATCCGAAATTTAATGACTTCATTTTGTTCAGAATGTGATAGATAATAATTGTGCTATTGTGATAAAAATAAGTTCCCCAACCCCCCAGGGAAAAGGAGCCTTAAAAAGCCCAGGGCTAATAGGGTTAAGAAGTATAAACTTACTTCTTCTTTTTTCTTAAACTTTAATCACCCGGGTTTGGATAGAAAGGTCACAAAATTTAAATTGTTCTGTCACCAATGATGTTAATTATATTTGCTACTCTTGACTTAATGGATGACGAGAAAATCCACATCTATCACCAAGATCTCTGAGGTGACTAAACATCATTTTCATTCAAGAAGAATTTTACTGTTCAAATGAACTGTAATATCGAATACAAAAGCTCTCAAAAAGATTTATTTTAAATATCTAGGTTTGGCTGCCATGGTGATGCCAATTTTTTTGGACATTTAGTTTTATGTATATACACTACAGGAAATTTAACAATTGGTTGACATGGTTTTAAGTTATGACATTGTCACATGATTTCTCAAAAAAATTAATTTGCCAATTAAAGTATTATTCTATCAAATCCCCCCATACGTACGAGGAATAGAACCCATACGGAATAGGATTAAGGATTTCTAGACGATATTTGTGGAGGAAATTCCGGATAGTAATTAGAAAATGTAAATGGAGTAGTATTCCTATCAGTTAAATAAGTAATGAGTAACTGCTATTGGGCCTTATCTAGATTAAGATAGATATACTTTAAGTCCGATTGCCAGACCAAGGGGCCTAAATATGCTAACTTTATGTTAATGCTGACATTCCCATGTATAATAGTGCTTAATTTTATAGGTTATCAAAGAAATTCTTGACAAAAAAGTTGAAAAGGTTGCAGTATCAAACCGTCTTGTGGATTCTCCTTGTTGCATTGTTACCAGTACTTATGGATGGTCAGCCAACATGGAAAGAATCATGAAAGCCCAAGCACTACGCGATACAAGTACTATGGGATACATGGCAGCTAAAAAACATTTAGAAATAAATCCAGAACACCAAATCATGGTTGCCTTGAAAAAGAAAGTTGAAGCTGATAAGAATGACAAATCAATCAAAGATCTCATCGTTTTATTATATGAAACTTCATTGTTGTCTTCTGGCTTTTCACTTGAAGACCCACAAAATCATGCTGCTCGTATTCATAGAATGATCAAACTTGGTCTTGGTGTTGATGAAGATGGTAAGTGTTTGCGCCTTGCCTTTGCCAAGACTTTGAATCACTTCTCCCCCTTAACTCACAATAAGAGTAAAAATATGTTATAGATTTGACCCCAATATTTTTTGTTTTTGTGGCTCTACATTTGGATTTGAGACAATTAATTATGAAAGAGTTGAAATAAACTTAATAATACAGTATAATCCCAGTAACTCTAACTATTTTCTTCGGTCCCTTGAAGCTTCTCGAGTGCATTACAGCTTCGCTTAACTCGAACTTTCATTAAGTCGAACTGTTTTCTTTGGTCCCTTGGAGGTTCGAGTTACCGGGAGTTTACTGTATACACATTTTTTGCGAATTCTGTGGGAAGTTATTGTTGAAAGACCCAGCTAAGGCCTCAAAATTGAACCAATCACAGAAGCCATAACAGTTCATCAAAGTCAGCGGAGATCATATTAAAAAAGGGGGCTAGGGAAATTTTAGCTAAAAAGGAAGTGAAATCATTGAAAAAGGGGGAATAGGGCGATTTTTAAAAAGGGGGTTGAAAGAGAAAAATGGCAGGGTGTCCTAAAAAGGGGGGCTAAGACTCCCTTACGAACTATGGTCAAAAAAATGTTAAAGGAATCTACACCACCTATGTACTGGCTCGTCTGTTCTAAATGTTTCCTTATTGTTACCGATGATCTTATTAATGTTTGCTACTCTTGACTAACTTGAATCGCGAAAATATTTCATTCGGCAAGGCAATCAATCATAATGATCGCCCTCAAAATTCGTATCGTAATACAAACAATTTTCAACATAAAATAAACAAAAACACTCCTGTGATGAAAATTGATACGAATTTTGCATTGTATTTTAGAACCTGAACAAATCGAAACAGACGATATGCCACCACTAGAAGGTGATGCCACGAACGAAGAAGAAAATGACGATAAAGCTCGCATGGAAGAAGTTGATTAAACTGCTTTGAATATAGAAATGGTGAAATATGATGTTACATTGTTTACAATGATGGTTGCTCCCGCACCACAACGCATTACTTAATTCTGTAATATTAGGAACTATTTGTAGTCTTAACATGTTCTTACGCTATGACAACAACGTAAATTGCAGATAACGTGATTTTGCTTCACACAATATTAAGGAAGTTGCTTGCTGAATAAAAGCTTGCTCTCTAAAGCTGTTGTTGTAGAAGCATCCTGAAGGCGTGGTGGAAAATCACTTTCGTTCCTGTTCTGAAGCTTTCGAAAGTTTCTGTTTTGTTTTTGTACTTGTCCTGGAAAATATTAAACTTTCTACTGTACAGTTGTTCATAATTGCCCTTCTATTCCCTTTAACGAGTAGGAACTTGTAGGTCAACAAACAAAATTTAAGTAATGTGAAATTCTTCTTCAAAACAATAATTTTCTACAGGGTTCCCGCAATCTGCCCAATGTCTACTTGTCAATACAAACTTTTCAATGTGTTCGGTAGTTTACTTGTTACTCGAGGCTCGATTTTCTTAACAAATCACCAATGTAAGGCTAAAATGCTTTTAGATTTCTTAGAGATTTTACCATAAACTTAGTTTTCTTATAAAAAGAACCTTGTATTTTTGAGAAGCAAAAAGCGGGCCGAAGGCCTGTTCCGCAGCGTAACGTTGTTTGCCAAGATCATTATATATTTCACATGAGGTCTGAGAACGAGGTTTCTCTCCCTACGCTGGGATTTTATTTGAAAATTTTGATTTGGTAGAGATATGCCCCCAGTTCCCAGCACGCCAAGATTATTTGTCCTGTCCCCGACATTTTTTTTCTGTAATTTTTTTAACATTTTTTAACCCCTGACCCATGACATTTTTTATTTATTTTTAAACTAACATGTAGAACATTCAAGACATCACGCTTCGCAACCCTTAATAACTGGTTCCTTCTATTTTACAGTTATGACTTATGTGCATTCAATCTACCTTGGCACAGGGTTCTTGCACCATCTGGGAAAAGGGCCTCGTCCCCAGAGCCCTTTATCTCTTTTTGACGGCGAGACGTTCGTTCTTTTCTGTAAAGGCAAAACTATCGGTACTTCACCATTTCTTTGTAGGAAATGCATTTTCCGGGGTTCCGTAAGAGGTTTTTTTTTTTTTTTAGCTCAGCGCCTTGAATCAGGAAAACATGGAAAAGTGATCAGTTCTTTCTTACGGTCAGGGAAAATTTAAGAAAAAAGGGTGAAGCCCTGGAAAAGTCAGGGATATATTCTCCACGTTTGGATCGCGACTTTTTGTTGCTAAGAAAGTTTTCTGAGAATCCTCCCTTTCGCAATATCTCGTAGTTCATTGCACCTTGACATCCTCCTTACCTGATTAATTGACTCCGTGTATGCAAAAAAACATTCGACTGAACAAAAATATATAACAAATTACACTAAGTTTTTCTGCTTTAATGTTTCTTTGCTTGTCGCGCGATACTGCTCTTTTGATAGAAAAATCAATTACAGAAACTTTCGAAAGCTTCAGAACAGGAACGAAAGTGAAAAAAATGTCGGGGACAGAACAAAAAATCAACTTCAATCTCATCCGCCAAGAATGAACCAAGGATAACGGCCGAAGTCGGTTCAGCATAAGTTGCTTCAACAAGCTCCATCGCTCGATCAAGAAGCTGAATATTCTTTCGTGTTGGAGACAGTTCTACTGTCACTTTACATGAAATTTCCAAGCCTCCTTGAAATAAGGGTGATCTCCGATAGTGGGTTGAAGTTAAATCTGCAAAAATTCTCGCTCCCCTTATCAATAAAAACTTTAGAGTTCGTGACAATTCTCTTGGTAAATGACAAACAATCGTCTGCCTTGCATGTTTTTATAGCAAATATATCAAAGGCGTTATCCTCCTCATGAGAACAAACAAGGTGCTCTTCTTTTTTGGGATACCAATATTTTCTGTAGTAATGGTATCCGCGAATCGCTGAATTAAACGTTTTCGTTAACATTGTTGCCATTTTTAAGAACGAACGATGGATTTTTTATACGATTTTCGAACTGCATTGAATAAAAACAATTAACTCTCCATCGTTTTTCCTTTTCAATCATATTATCAGTGCTCTAAAATAAAAACTGTAATGAAGAGCATTTTGAAAGAGAAGGAAATAGATTCTTTTTATATTTCACTCACACTCCATTCATTCTTTTGTTTTGTTGTTCTGACGCGTCAAGATGTCTTTCTTGAGAGCTTCAATCAAAGAGAAATCACCGAGTACAAAGAAAAAAGATGATAAGCAAAAGTCCAGCAAAACTAAGGAAAAAGAAGGTATTTTAAAAAAAATATATGTCTTACATACCATTTCAATAAAATATCTGGTTCTATCTTAAAAAGAAAAAAAAGGAGTTTATCACCCTAATCGAATACTCTTTCTTCTTTTTCCAGGAGAGGGTGCAAATACTACAACGCTT
>JAUCNQ010000009.1:15598-27566 GCA_032352715.1 Bougainvillia muscus | reverse complement strand
TGTAACACGTAAGTGTTACAATAACACTTCATCTGAGGTGAAAATTATTAGGAATAAAGCGAATTGTGAAGCGAATTCACAACGGTCCCTTAGAACAGTTAAAAAAAGAAAATAAAACAAAAGGAAAAAGAAAAGTTAATCTTATGATACATAATAATGAATATTTCTTGGAAATATTTGGCGTCCTGTCAAAAGTTGCCATGGATATTCAAAAGTCTAATAGAATTGACTTATTTAGCCCCTTATATGCTTGCTTAGAGGTGAGAAAAGCCTGGGATTCTCACTAGAAAACCTGGAAAACCCCTGTAATTTAGATTAAAAAGCTTGGAATTGCCTGGAATTTTAAATCGAATCTTGGCCATTTACACCAAATTTTTTACAACGCCTATTCATTCTCATCTCAGTCGAAAGAAAAAGTGAAAAAGTGTTTTTGTCATTTTGTCAAAATTTGCCATAATCAACTAAAACTTTTAGCGCCCGTATCAGTGGCGAACCCAGACGTGTTTTGGTACTGCTGGAGCGGTATGGGCGCAAAATGTGCCCAAAAAATGATTTACTAATTTTTTCAAAAGTAAAGTTTTATAAAAAGGGAGAATATAGACATGTTAAAGTAAATCTATTCTCAGAAATGCCTTTTACAGCGATCAAGACGTTATTTAAGACCACCATGGGGGGTGCTTTGGGTGACACTAAACTAGGTGAACACTAGCATAAGTGAAATTTAAAATATAAAAACGGTATCCCCAAATTAACTCTTGGATCGGCACTGCGTATCTAATAAGAGCTTATGAGAGAACCTTAAATATTTTTCTAAATTTTTTCCAAGAAGCATTGATTTTCTAATTTTTTGTCAAACTACAATATTCTTCGATATAATTCTGACAGAAAAATATTGACAGAAAAACCTTAACAAAAAAAACTTGGATCATGCATCAGAAATTACATAAGCGCTTTAGGCATTTACAGTCATCACAGAAGAAAAATGATACGAATTTTCATACGGATTTGTAGCCCCTAACACCCACACTTTTCAAGCCCGTCACATTATAAATCTATTTTTTCATTTAGGGTGAAGAAAGCTTTATTGGAGATGAATTAGTCTATGGGGGTGTTAAAGGTGAAATGAAAAACTCTACATCATATCGTGAATGTCGTTATTTTAAAGCCGATAATGATGCTTGTTGTCGGTATTATTTTGTTACGATTTGTTACGGTGAATATGTGGAAGAAGTTTTACAGGAACTCAGTTTATATAATACAGACATTATTGTGATGAATTCATGTTTATGGGATGTTCATCGTCATGGGAAAAAAGGAATTGATAAATATGAAGAAAACTTAGAAAAGTTAGTATCGTCATTACGTCGTTTATTACCAGACTGTTTATTCTTATGGTTAACTACACCACCAGTTGATATCAAGTCAAAAGGTGGTTTTTTGGTTCGACCTGGTCACGACGATGTGAAAGTACAAGAAGTGAAATATTGTAATGAAATTGCACGTGATGTATTTCTACAAGCCAATGAAATTGATCGACGATTTCGTGTTGTTGATTTAGATGATGTTTTTCGACATTTTGTTAAACATAGAGCTGGTGATGGTGTACATTGGAATGAACGAGCACATAGACGTATGAGTAATATGATATTAGAAGAAGTTTCAAAAGCATTTAATAAACCAGTTCCTAGACATATAGATAATGGTATGAACCAATGGAATGGACATGATCAAACACGTTTCTTTGATCAAGAACCAGGTTATTATAACAACTGGGCAGAACCTGAACGTAACCAATGGAGAGGACCTGACGACGGTCATTGGGATCAAGGATTTTGGGATGGTGCACCAGCTGGACCTCTTGGTCCACCACCTTTCCGGGGATTTCCACCAGTAGGTGCTCCACCACCATTGCCCGGCCCTACTCCATTTGGCCCACCAGAACACATGCGGGCATCATTTATTGAAGATCCACGCGTATGGATGGATGAATTAGATGACTTGGGTAAAGCCAGACAACAAGTTGAAAGTGAGATGGAAAAACAAAAACGCAAGCGTCCTGAGGATGAATCTGCTATAGATAAACCACCAGCAAAACTATATCGCTTTGATATTTCTTCTACAGCAAGTGCAGCACAGAAGCGTAAAGCTTCCGAGATTAATAGTGAACCAGGTAAAAAAGTGACAATAGTAGAACTTGATGGCCAGATGAAGAAACTAGTTACTTTACCGGATGGTGTTACGTTCCATGCTGCTATGACTCCAAAGGAGGTTGAACAACATAATAAGGAGCAAAAGGAAAAGGAATTGCGAGAGAAACGTCTTTTGGTGAGGAAGGAGCAGGAAGAAAAAGAGAAGAAAAAACGTGAAGAGGAGCAAAAGAAGCGCCAGCTAGCACAGAAGAAAAAACAAGAGGAAGCGAAGAAAAAGAAAGAGGAGTCTAAGAAGAAGGAATTGGAAGAGAAAAAAGCATTAGCATCAAATGCACCTAGTGATGAAAAACCAGACCAGAAAAGTGGTGGCGCAATGTCGAAATTTGCTTCTAAGTTATTGTCATTTATCAAGAAGCCATCTGCATCTGATACGCAACTAAAATCTAATGAAAATGCTGTGATAGACATGTCAGAAAAGAAACAGGAAGTTTCGTTAACACCACCATCTCCTTTACCATTACTTTCGCAAGAACCTTCAATTCAACCACCTGCAGAATTACCTATAGAAATTATCAAAAAACCAATGAAGGACAAACGCTTTTTTGCAGGATCATCGGTCATTCCGTCTAAATGTTCAACTGTTACAAATGTCAAGGTTACTACTACAATTAGTAATGAATCAAAACCTTCCGCTGATCCATTTACTGTTAATGCAAGTCCGTCTAGTACTGCTACAACATACCCGTTTAAGACTACTTCTCCTCAAGTGCAATCTAAAAAAGTCGACACACTATCCTTGCTTAACATGCGGTCTCCGTTTGCTAACAGGAAAATACCAACTGTGTCACTTGTTAATCGATCTTCAGAAAAACTATCTGTTGAACAGCCTTCATCGAAGACTGTAGAAAATATGTCCAGAGATTTTAATGTTAAAGTTGAAAAACAAAACGCTAAAGAGAATAGTATTCCTAAGCCAATAGCAAAGAAAGCATTAGAACTGTCTTCAACTATGACTGAAGAAGAGCTGGAAGCAACTATTTTGAACGATACAACATTTGATGATACTTTATCTGATGTCGATGATTCTATTCTTGATGAAAAACCTGCTGAAAGTACTACACAAAAAGTTTTCAATGCTAAGAAACCAATGGCTAATAATCAGATAAAAAATGTTCTAAAACCTGCTGATTCTACGCCTAATAAAATTTTTTCTGAGAAGAAGAAAAAGAAACAAGAGAAACACCCAGGTGAAACCAAGGAAGAAAAGGTATTGCGCAGACATCTAAAACGAGAAAGAAAAGCTTTAAAGAAAGAACAGAAGGAAAAACTTAACAAAATACCATCAACACAAGGTCTTCCTAGACCTCCACCTTTTCGACAGAATCCACAGAATGATATGTGGGATGTACCTCTACAAAAGAATCTGAATCAACGTGAACGCAGTCATACATGGGCACCTTCCCATCATCAAAGTTACATTGATCATAACAAACGCTTACAGCAACAAAAACAACAACAAATACAAGCTATACCAGCTGCTCAACCTGTTCAGATTATCCGACAACCAACGGTCCTTCCCACTCCGCCAGTAGCACATCCACGACAAGTCCTTAATCCATATCAACAAGCCCTTCAAGCTCAACTGGTTACACAACAACAGCAACAACATGTAATTCAACAACAATACGCTGCGAGACAACAACAACAAGCTTTACTTCAACAACAACAACAACAACAACAGCAGGCAGTTTTGTTACAGCGACAGCAGGCTGCCCAAAGACAAGCAGCCCAACAACAACAACAACAAGAAGCTGTCCAACAACAGACTGCGCAAGCCTCTTTGAAAACAAATGCACCACCTGGACAAACGAAACAACTTTATATTGATGAATATGGGCAAACTTATACACTTGAAGAAGAGACTTTTCTTGTTGATCCTTCCGGTCAAGTCCAAAACATATCAGGTAATAGTTCTTATATGCAACAGCAACAGCAACAACAATTCTCTTCTGCCTATCAACAACAGTTGCAACAACAGGGGCAACATCTACAACAACCTAGGTTCCGATAATAAACTTGTTTTTGTTACGTTTTTATTAAGGTCACTTCTTATCACACTTCGTTTGCAACTATTAACAAATGAAGCTTTTAAAGCGAAATAAGATATAAAAAAAAAAATAGAATAAAAAGTTAAAATAACGTTTTTAACTTAGATAAATATCGTCTTCTTCATAATTTAAGCTTCACTAAAAGTTGCTGATGGTTAGATTTGAATTGTTGACAGCTAGTATTTATATAGTGAATTGAAGCCTTTTAACCCTTTAATGCATATTGATAAAAAATTGTCATATACGCTTTAACAATCCTGCAGCATTAGCTGCAGGATTGTTTAGGTATGTGTGACCATTTTACAACATCATGCATTAAATAAATATTAAACTTTTGACAAGGTGTATAAAAGATATAGAACTTTTATACTCCATGTCCAAGTAACAGAACCAACGAAAGGATTATAGACCAATAACTTCGTTTGGAAATCGTATCAAAATTCATTCAGTAGATGTGTATTGTGCAATGCGCATAGACACTTTCTCACAGATGTTTGTAAATAGAATATATAGAATGTTTTCTATCGTGGCTGATTTGGACAACGTATCTCGTGTCTCAAATATATACACGTGGCCGCATGTTCTAATTCGTGTCTGTTCAGTTAACCATGAGTCGTATTCGATCTGGTCATTGAATTCGACACCATGACTAACTCCTTATTCTGTTTGTCAACCTAGTTAAGGTTAGAATTGTCGTAGTGCATTTTATTCAACTTTAAAAATAATTTCTTTTGAGAAAAATTCAGTGCATTCCTTCCTTGGTTATTTAACAAAAATGATATTAAATGAAACCAATCCATGTAGAAATGCTACACTTTTACCAAAACACAAAGGCTACCTGGATATGGTGACAGGACAAGGACCAATACCCCCTCACTTTTTCGTAAAGTACGATTTTTCCTTTTATGATGGCAGAATCCTTTAATGATATCCTTATGGAGCTACTGAAGTATAAAAAGACTTATTTTAGCTATCTCATTGCCCTGCAAGTTGCAACTCCTTCCTCAATAAACACCCTTATAAAAAACAACGTCACTGGTCCTCCCTCTCGCGTTTTTCAAGGAGTGTTTTGAAACAGGATTTAAGACATACGGCCGCGTGTCTAGGTTATTTTAATTTTGCTGACCAACAGAATGAGTTAGTCGTGGTGTCAAATTCACTGACAAGATGAAAAAAGACTCGCGGTAAATTGAACACGCGACCGCATGATTTGAATAAAGACAGGATTCAAAATACCATGTGTTTAAATGAACGTATCCGTGTTATGACACGCGGTCGCGTGTTTAGATTTGAGATACGAGATACGTTGTCCAAATCAGCCACGGTAGTTTTCACTAGTAGATTGTCCTGTTAATTGGACAATAAATAAATTGTACTGACACTTCTTCTGAGATGAAAAAGAAACGATTTCTGACACGAAATTTTTAGACGAAACTTAAAGGCCAGTCATTACCAGAAATCATTACCTACTGTAATACTCTTTATCTAGGTTTTTCTAATAAGCAGCGATACCAGACTTTCGTATCGATAATTCTATTATTTCCATATCTGCTAAAATACTATTCTTCCGAGATGGAACTGATAAGATTTGCGATAGGAAACTTTCTAGATGGGTCCTTTCTGTTGGTTCCATAGTGATCTTGGTAAATTTGCTTTGTTATCGACGATATTAAGGACCATCTTCAAAATTCGTATGAAAATTCGAATCAATTTTCATTCAAAACGAATTTGTGTCTTAGTGCATAATACGCACACAGACACTTATTCTGTGGAGAATTCGGTACGATTTTGGATACGAATTTCGCGGACGGTGCCTAAATCCTTGTCCCAACTATGGCGATGAACTTACTCGATAAAGTAAGGCGATGAATATTCTTCATATTTATCGCCTTAATTTACCGTCATAAATTAAATGGGAAATAAAGCGACAAACTATTAAATTCGTATCGTCTTCTCAGGCGGTAAAGTTTATCGCCACAGTGAGGACTAAGCTTAACAATCTCCATCGTATATACTCATTGCAAATTGTCCTATCAAAGGCTTCTCAAACACTCTTGACAACTAGTTGTCAATGGTTCATACTTTTACACTAACCTATGTTGCATTATATGTTTGTCCGTGTCCTGTATATATTGTATTATAGTTTACCGTTTAGTGACGATAAGACTCTTCTCCTGTAGGTATTATTGCCCGTGTGGAGGAGTGCTGCAAATTAAAATTTATTACATATGTACTCAATCACAGCTTGGAGTTTTGAAATGCCATGTGTGATATGTAGTACTTTTATATTAGTTTTTGAGCTATTCTTTGAAATCTTTCACAAAATTCGTGGCTAAAAAATTTCATTCAATTGTGAAGTGGCATACTTTCATTGGATGAAAATCGGACTTTCATTGGATGATAATCGGAATAATCTGTTTCGGATTACATGATTTATTTGGCGTTAAAAAAAAAATCTGCTTAAGATTATTTGACCTTTAGAGAAAACATAATTTCTCTTCATTTTCATCTTAGATGAAGTGTTATTGTAACACATAAGTGTTACAATAACACTTCATCTAAGATGAAAATGAAGCGAATTGCTAAGCGAATTTTTGAGACGAACCCTAATGCGAATTAGATTATCCCAATTTCATTCAGTGTTTAGTATGGACAAAGACACCTTTCTATAACGAAACAATTATTAATACGATCCGTTTCAAAATTCGGTTTTTCATCATTTCAGATAAAGTGTTATTTTTTTCACCTCAGATGAAGTGTTATTGTAACACTTACGTGTTACAATAACACTTCATCTAAGGTGAAAATGGTGTTATTTTGCGTACAAAGTATGCACAAACACGCTTTTTCTGAATAAAATTGACAGTAATAAAGTAAATTTATTAAACTAGATCCGATCCGGGGATGGTCCCTTACACAGGGGTTTTCCGTTATAATGATATCAATATCTAATCGTACCGTTTTACTTAGGAACCATCCACAAAATTTGTATGGAAATTCATATCAATTTTCTTACATAAGGAGTGTTTTTGTGCATGTTAGTATGCACAATAATACTTCTTCTGTGAGAAAAATGATTCGTATTACAATTTGAATTTTATGAACGGTCCCTACTAACCATTCCATTGTCGTGAAAGTGGTACAATTTTAGTATACTATACTTTCGTGGGCGAGTCCTAAATAATTAGGGATCGTCCACAAATTACTTATAGTAAATTATGCCATTTTCATCATAAAAAAGGGTCTTAGTGCATACTTTCCAGTCCGAATTTTGTGGACGGTCCCTTACAAAACTTGAAATTGTCTACTGGACATCGCTCGACTTCTTATAGTCTCCTGGTGTCCTTCGATAGACAAGTGTCATTTATGAATCTTAACTACAACATAAATACAGTATGTTCCAAAGGTCTCTTAAATTAATTTTATGGAAGTTCTTATTGTTTTTGTGCCAAGTTAGGAACTATCAAATTTCTCATTCAAAGGGAGTGTCTTTGAGCATACTTTGTATGCACAAAGACATTTTCCTGTCAATTTTCATCTGAGGTGAAAATGAAGCGATAAAGACATTTTTCTGTGATAAAAATGTTACGATTTGCTAATTTTGTGAACGGTCCCTAATCATGTACAGAGAATTTAGTTAAAGTTTATAATTAATGTGTCAACCGAAAAACAGTAGCATGTGACCAACCCCGTGCCCAGGGCCGTGTTTCTAAAGAGAAAAATGTTCCTGTGTACGAGGTTGGTATCTGACATGGGTTGCTTGCATACGTCTCTTTCAACATAGTGGTTTATAATAATATGCACTTAGTTCTTTGAGTACATTACCTTAGAGATGGTCTGAAATTTGATAGTGGGAAATGTACTTTTTTTAATGCGATTAAAAACAAGAACAACTAGCGGCTTTCTTCAAAGCAAGAAATCTCGTGTGCAGTTGTTTTTGTCACGAAGTCATTTTTATTTAACCCTTTAATTCATACTCAATGTTGTAAAATGGTCACATAGACCTTAACAGTCCTGCAGCATGTGCTGCATGATTGTTAAAGCATGTGTGACCATTTTTGGACATCGCGAAGTAAAGAGTTAATCATCACTACTTGTAAGTTGTATCGCATAAATTTTAGTTTGATTTTCTTTACAATAACATTTCAAAAAAAACTGCAGCCGAATACAAACCAAATTATGAGTCTAGAAAATATCTATGTTTCGCAATTCCTGCGATTTTGCAAAACGTTATTTGCTTCACGTGGTCAGTTTTTGACCTTACTATCACAGAAAATACTTATAATCTGGAGATCCAAGTGATATTTAAATCTTTCCTAGGTTGTCTCCACCGTGATTTACCTTGTCATTAGTGATAAAACATTAGCGGAAACAATTCCTGTGCTTTCCAAAAAGACTTCTGCCGTCTTCGCAATATACGGCGGTTTTTCACTAAGCAAATTTGGTTATAAACATGCTAACATCTACATTTTTTAATATTTTGTCAATTCTAATTGGCTGCGCTGCTGTGTTTGCTGGCGCTTGAGCTCAAAATTGCTACGTGGAAAACCGACTTTAGGTGAGATTTGTTGAGACATTTGTTTTCTGTTTATTTCGGAGATTTTTCCGAGATGACCCATGTAAAATTTCTTGAAATGGAGATTATGGGGATTGGTGATTCCAGGAGTTCCTGTAGAAAACAGTTAGGATAGTTTGATAAAAAGTACAGTAATACGAGAGGGTTATATTATATAAGGTTGCGTATATTTGGCGGTCTAATGTCTATAGGGCCAGCTGTAGCATGGTGGTGACAAGCGCACACGCTTCAACAATCCTGAACCAAGATGTTTCAGTATTGTTTAAGTGTGTATGACAAGTTTAATCCTGGCAAACAACTGTATACAGATGGCTTGCATTCCAGTCTTGTACCAGTGTAAAGTAACCGCTTATAAAAAACAGAATATTTTTAAACATATTAGATTTGTAGTGAAAAAAATATGAATTGTTTGAAAAGAAACTCGTTCCCACCATCAATTCTCTTTCCTTGTCTTGTAAATTCAAAATGAGACAAATGACCCTGGGATCAAGGTTGCAAAAGATACGTTACAGAAATTAACATCACCATCCTCGATCCGGTACCTTATAGGCATAAACTTCGTCGGTACAAAGTGAGGAAATTTTCAGCCAGTGACGAATAATTTGTACCGACGAATGATTTGTACCATTTCTGAATTTTTACCTATGCAGTCTTTGACCGAGGACAAATATTGGCGAGGAGTAAATTTTGGCAGAATTGGCGAGTTTTGTCAAAATCCGCCAAAATAAGTCCACGCCAAACATAAAAAACCCAGCTTTCCGCCAAATTAAATCCACGCCAAACGTAACAAAATCCGCGTTCCGACAAATTAAATCCCCGCCAAATGCAACAAAATCAACACTCCGCCAATTACGAACGAGAAGCTTCCGATATGTAAATTGACGATGTATGAGCATGGTTTATGCTGTATCTACAAGTTGCTATGTTATCGTTTGCTCTTGTGTTAATGCTAAAAAGCAGTTTTAAAGCAATAACTAGTTATTATTAATTGTCACTCGCCAAATTAAATCCACGCTAAATTTACCAAAATCTTCGATCCGTCAAATTAAATCCACGCCATTTTTAACAAAATTGTAAGATCCTTCTTCTGAGATAGAAATGGTAGGATTTTTAATGGAAGACAGGAAAGTTAAATGAGTTCACTAGTAAACTGACGTTACGCCAAATTAAATCCACGCCAATTTTAGCGAAATTCCCCATTTTAGCTCACCGCTAAATTAAACCCGCGCCAAAATTCGCCTTATTAAGGGGATATGATACCGATTGAGGATCTATCATTTGCTCTTGTAATTCCATTTCCCCTTACTCGTTTCTATTTTCAAACAGTTCTACGTTCTTAATTTTTGTCTAGTGTATAAGAGTTCAGAATCTAAAACACGAGTAAAAAAGCAAAATAAACAATCCTTACTACAGAAGTGAACGACTTATCCAGCCTATTATTAAAAATTCAGAAATGGTATAAATCTTTCGTCGGTACAAAGTGACGAAATTTTCAACAGGTGATGAAAATTTGTACCGACGAAGTTTTTACCGATAAGGTATACAGTATACGAAAATTTCGTTTCGATTATCCAAAGAATAATAAAGATACAAAATACCCTGGGATCGAGGTTGACGCTGAATCTTTTCAGTGCATTTTCTTCTTAAAGTGAATTTCTTTATCCCGTTCCCTGTTTAAAATTTGTATGGAAACTTTGTTTTTCTTATAGTTTCTCAAAGAGTAATGCAGAATTATTGCGATGAAAATTAAATGTCTGCTCAACACAACCTCAACGTACTTAAGGTGGTTTTTTCACAGTGCTAAATTTTTTCCAAGTCAAAAATCTCCATAATGACTTTAATTTCATCGTTTCTCAGTTTCACACTCTTAATTCAAAACTCCTACAGAAACGTTTCTTTCTTTAAGTTTAGACACTTGGTCTTCAATGATTGCAGATAACGGACTAACTACGATCACAATTCTTCTGTTAAGGACAACATCGCCAACAAATTCAAGAGTAGTAACACTACACAAAATATCTGGCAAGATATTTTTATACAATCTTGTAAAGAAGTTAACGATTTCATCCATTTTTGTTTTTGACTTATTGTTATGATCAAAGCATAAATTATTATTAACACGCTGTCCCAGACGGACACTAACTATTTTACCGTAGCGTTTAATAAATAGGCGAGTACACCCTAGAATACGGGGTGTAAAATCAGCGGGGATGAGGGTCTTCTCTGCGCCGTCAAAATTATCAGGAAGCAAGAAGACCCTGGGAACGAGGTTGTGTGAATATCAGTCGTTGGCTGAAAAAACCATTTCCCGACTGTTAGTTTTCTGTTGACAACTGCCTTTCTCAATTGTGCCTGATATTTACTGTCAGCGACTGTTTGTTTTTAGTCGTTGACTGTACATATCAGAAAAAAGCAATTCATCTAATTGTGCTGTGCTATTGTTATTAAGTATCCGGGGCGGACATTGATAACACAAATATTATCGAACCCCGCCCCATGCCCCCATTACCAAGTCCTCGTACCCAGATCCCCAGACCAATGCCCCAGACCCAAGATCACAGTCCCAAACACCAGACCCAGCATGCCCAATGTTTGCTTGCAAACACGATTACTGGTTGGATATTTTTGAAATTCCTGAGCACATTAGCTTCTCTTGTTTAGTCAAACATTTAAATAACAGTTGGTTGGTCATATACAAAGGATTTATTTTTGTCAGCATTTTTATAGATGGACCTTATGACAGCACAAGGTCTGCAGCTCCCCAAGGGTTTTCGAATCTTTAAACACCGACATCTCGAGAACGAATCAATATTTTTCAAAATTCCAAAATATTCATTAATCACACATGGAGGTTTTTCATATGAGATCAACTTCATTTTTCACGAGAGGTAATAACATTTAAGTTAATTTTTGCCATTTTTTTTTTGCTGTAGGTCAAATCACGCTAAGTAATGAATAAAACAGTCAGGTTTTCGTTGATTTCTCGGCAATGCCACCTTCTCAGACTACCCACGTCCGATCTTTGTAATCTCCAAAGGTATGTCTTTCACACGAGCATAGGGCTCGTCTCAAAAATTCGCTTAAATTCGCTTAACAATTCGTTTCATTCCTAATAATTTTCACCTAAGATGAAG
>JAUCNQ010000008.1:33088-44942 GCA_032352715.1 Bougainvillia muscus | reverse complement strand
ATAATAAAACATTTAACACGAAGAGTTTTTTTCTGGTTTGTTGTGATTGTATTCTCGTTTAAAAATTGGAAAAAAACCGGAAGACCGTCAGCACAAATCGGGCTTCGGATTGTACGTATTGAAAAAAAAAGAGCTGAAACCAATAAGTCATCGGCTTCCGCCGGCTGACTTAATGATAAATAAAGTACTCACTAAAATATAGAAAATAAATATTACAAAACCAATTAGGTTAGGTTGTCTCCTTTTTTTTTCGACGGGCATCTACAACTACCGCAATTGGATAAATTGCTTTTTAAAGAGACTATACATCGAATAGGCCTAAACGACACGATTTGAAAATAACGTTTTAAAATAAAAATGGCAAAAGATGGAAACGTCCCTTTAATACAAAAATCAGATTTTTAAAATTGCGCATGCGTATATTTAGTAGAACAATCAAAAAATTGGGTCGACTGACTAAATGTATATCACTCGAACAGACATGCACTTACAATCAGAAATAGGTTAAGATAAAATTAAGAAAATTATTTAATTCCTTCTTTTCCGGAGTGCCACAAGTAAAAAATTACCGTAAATTGAAAGTAGAATACTGAAATCAAATCGTCTATGTATAATGTGTTGTATGAGCCGAGAGAAGGTTAGCATCTCCCTCGATAAGGACGAGAGTAGACCCTGAGTCTATCAACCACAACACATATGGTTAAGGCTATGCCACCTACTTCGTGGCATCTAACCAGTTTTAATAGGTTACAGCTTTGTTCAAAGTGGGTTAAGCTTTGATTAGCTTTATCCAGTATTATATCTGTCAATAATACTAAATTGGATCTTTTAGGAAGGTCCACTTTAGTGCCTGGTTCTTTATTGGAAGAGAAAATTACACACTTACTCTGAGAACAAGAACTTGAAGCTTTGACAGATGTAAAGAAATCATTTTTGCATTTTTTACAGTAAGTACAGCTAAGAGCAAAGAATTTCTGACGAAGTCAAAATCAAATGATAAAACAATTATCAGTGGCGGATCCAGCCCTAGTCAGAGCAACACGATGAAGAACTAACGTTTTAATTCTTAATAGCTTTTTTATGATAATGGGTCTTTAGAGACCCACCATCATAGATACAAAAGCAATTAAAAATTAGTTACTTTGAGTCTCGATTCTACATAAAAGCATGTTCTCAGTCCGCCTCTAATTATAATCTCATTACGTCTGAACAACGTTGTTTTAACCTTATTTTCAGATAATTAAACTATTTGTTGATTATGTGGGTGTAAATTAATAGGCAGATCGACAGCACGCTTTAACCCTTTAATGTACAGGTCTACAAAATGCAGTGGCTGATCCAGCCCTAGTCAGAGCAACACGAGAGAGAGCTAAACGTTTTAATTCTTAATAGCTTTCTGTATGAAAATGGGTCTAAGAGACCCATTTTCATACAGAAAGCTATTAGAATTAATCACTTTGAGTACGCTTTGAATCTCCATTACAGTGCTGTGACTAGGTAAAACCGTGTCCTGAGTCCGCCTTTAATGCACAGGTCTACATAATGGTCACAAGTGCTTTAATAATCCTGCAGTAAATGGCCATTGTCTAAGGGTCCGTCTCAAAAAAATTCGCTTCACAATTCGCTTCATTCCTAATAATTTTCAACTCAGAAGAAGTGTAATTGTAACACTTATGTGTTACAATAACACTTCATCTAAGGTGAAAATGAAGCGAATTGTGAAGCGAATTTAAGCGAATTTTTGAGACGGTCCCTAATACTGAGCATAAAAGGGTTAAAATAGTCAAAGCAATAAAATGAAGAACAAAAGACATTAATCTCACAAATGGTCAAAAAATAATTCGTTTTTCATCACATAACTTTGTGGTCTGACTATAGCTTTAAATTCGGTATGGAAAAATTAGTACTCGTATCATGCAAGACAACATAAGTTTAAATTGTGGCAGCTTTGAAATATACTATACTGCCAATTTTTCCGATGTCAATTTGATGCTGTTAACACTCCTGACACTCCATTTGTATGAAAAGTGACAGGAATGACACGAATTTGTTAAGAGATGTTTTGGGACAAACCCTAAGATTGCAATAACATATTTAATTAATTCCCTCCATTTTAACACTATTAGCAGATTAGATAGGGGTAGACAGATAGAAAGATATCGTCATAGAATATAAACAAAACCTCACCCCTTTCCATAACAATAAGTTCCTTTTGAACATGGTATGCAATGTAGCTTATGCCCTAATTCTAATTCAGGGGTTTATGAACTTAATTGCTCATGTGGTGGAGTTTATATTGGTGAATCCAAGAAAAGGATAATTTCAAGAAGTATCGAACACCAACAAGATAGTATGGCCAGCAAATGGGATTCTTCAGGTACAACTGAACACACTAAAGCATGTCAAGGTGTGTTCAATTGGTTGCACCCAAAGACCCTATCTGTTGTGCCAAACTATCATGAAAGAAAGATTCAAGAAGCTCTGGAAATTAATTTTGCAGAAACAAGAGCTGAGTTTGACCTGAGTATTAAGGTTCTCAACAGAGACATGCGTCTGACGCATCTTGAAAACGTCCTTCTCCAGGAAGGACAAAATATCGCTGATATTAACATAAAAAATAGCAAGTACGCAGCAGAAAAAAACATACGAAATTTAAACAATCAAAGACATTTGATTTACGAAATCACAACCTGCTAATTGCAAAATTAGCTGCCTACGAATAATAATAACACTTTTATTCACCTCTCGTCTGGATGTTTTGCAGTATCCATAAACACTGTTCATAATCGAGCCTTTCAATCCCTTTATAACAAATTTGTTGATAGTTACTACTTACCTACTTTAAAAAAATAACTTACAGTGGAATCCCGATAAGTGGAACCCTGAAGGACCGGCAAAAATGGTTCCAGTTAGCGAATGTTCCACTATCTGAAGTGACAATGGAGACCAGCGAACACCAAAGGACCGGTAAAAATGGTTCCACTTAACGGGAGTTCCACTTATCCGGGGTTCCACTAATCGGGATTCAACTGTACTTCAAATCCACAAGTTGTCTTTTCTGTGAAATGTCATGTAACACCTTATGCAAACTCTTCTTTCATGAAAGACATATCTGCACAGAAAGCTAGTTCCTATAATCTTCGGATACAATCGTATTACTCTGCCAACGGCTCGATGTTCAGTTGATGTTAATTAGTTTATGTTTCATTGTAGCTAACTACCTTATTGGTATAAAATTATTTGGGTATAAACTTTTGCGACTTTTGGCCAAGTTCACAAAAAGAAGTACAAGCAACACGTTGCGATACTAGCAATTCGCTAAAATAAAAACGCAATTTTTTTATTTATACCCATTTTCATCTCCGGATTTAATAGCTAAATCAACACATTTTTTATGAAAATCAACTATAGCTAAAGCAACTATAGCTAAATCTTGGATAACAAGACAAGCAGCTCATATACATTTGAAGACGTTGATAGAAAGTGTATCAGTAGCGAGAGTTCACACATCTCTGCATCTCTTATATTTTAATCGTATATCCGTCCTTGGTATATCTCATGACCAAAATAGCTTAAATACCTTAGCAATTCCTTAGCAACTTTGAGGTTTAAATTTCTATTTTGCCTTAGCAATTCCAGGCTAAAATCGAAAATTGAGTTACTTATCTTTGTAAGTCAACTTAAAACACAGAAGCAATAAAACGAAGAAAAATGTTGTTCTAAATTTGCCACTGACTTGCAAACCTTTGGTTTACTGCCTGGTGGTAATAAACTGGTCGCACACACTACGACAGTCCTTAATTATTGAATTATAATATACATTACAGAGGCGGATTTAGAACATGCTTTTACTTAGTCACAGCAGTAAGAGGGATACTCAAACTCATTAATTTTAATTACTTTATGTATGACGCTGAGTCTCTAAAGACCAGCGTCATACATAAAGTTATTAAGATTTAAAAGTAATTATACTCAATCGTGTTGCTCTGACTTGGGCTGGATCCGCCACTGCATTGTGTATTAAAGGGTTAAATCAATACGATGATCTCTCAACCTCGTCCCCAGGGCTTTTCGCTTGGAACGTAAAAAAGCGAAAGGCCCTGGGGACGAGGTTGATGATCTCTCAAATATCCGTTAAATAAAAATCAATCTTTTAAAAATTATAAATCTATTACATCAAGTATATATAACATTTCTAGAAAGGAAATGAAACTTAAAAGCGCTCTGGCATAGATGACGTCATTTCAATTTACAAGACGAAAATTAGTTCGAAATTTAAAATTTCAGCAGAATTTAGAAGACCGTAAAATTTGAAATCTTTTGAGCTTAACCTACACTCTAATAAAATCCGTCATGGACATTTGGGTCCAAAATAGTTAGACTATAGTAACGATTTTGTGTGCGTTTAGTTAACTAAGGGTTCGTCTCAAAAATTCGCTTAAATTCGCTTCACAATTCGCTTCATTTTCACCTTAGATGAAGTGTTATTGTACAAAGTATGCACAATAACACTTCAACTGAGATGGAAGTTAATAAGAATAAAGCGAATTCTGAAGCGAATTTAAGCGAATTTTTGAGACGAACCCTAAATGCTGTCTTAACACCATTGTAGAGAATCACATAATTCCATTGTTTGAAATGCTTTTGTTCTATCTCCGAAAGGGACCGTTCAGAAAATTCAAATCTCAAATCGTACCATTTTTATCAAAAAGTTTCTAAAGCATTAAACTATATATTAGATTATTTATTACGTCATCAAATCAGTGATCTATAGTATGAAAAGCTAATGTCATTCATTTTATAACGAAAATTTCACCCTTGTGTATATAGGCTACATGCTTTCCGTCCTGCAGATTTGAATGTAAGTAGCCTATATACACAAAGGTAAATAAAGTTTTACAGTCGTAGATTAACACTGTATATAAAGCTAATGTCAGTCATTTTTTAGAGTCTGTTAAAATTGTTCAACCTAGCACCCAGGGCCGCTTATCTCTTTTTAAACAAAGAGATAACGGCCCCAATAAGATGTTGAGAAATATTATTTTATTTACAAAAAGACAAGAATCAAATTCGGTTCTTCTACGAATAAAGCCACATCTAGAGAGAATCAGTAAAATGGTCACACATGGATTATTATAAAAACATATGGACCCAATTTACAAATTTGCTATGAATATTGGACAATCCTATAAGATTAAATTCCTGACCTGAGGCGGATTTAGGGCAGGTTTTAATGTAATTAAAATGTAATGTAATTTAATGTAATTTAATGTCACATCAAGAGAATGGAGACTCGAATTCATAATTCTAAATTACTTAATGTATGCAAGAACCCATCATCAACATATTTTAAGTTATTGAGAATTCAAACTTTTACACCCCGACTGTGTTGTTCCAACTGATGCCACAAGATCTGCCACTAGGGGTATTACGTGAAAAATCATGTTATCCAATAGAGCAACCTCCTTTTGTCCATCGGTCAACATCAGGTGGTCTTGCGTTTTCTGATAGACAACTGCAGGCTGTTTAATCGACTAACACGATTTCTTTTAAGCAGTGAGAGATTTCCAAGATTATTATATCAACTAATTATCACTTTCTTTAATTAACTGTTGATTAATTGAACTTTCATTATATGGTTGATTTGTAGAAATCATATAGTCTGTATCATTATTATCAATATCAATGTCGTCATTGTGATCGTCGTCAATATCGTCGTCAGTGCTGTTATTATTTTGTCGTCGTGATTTTTTAATTGCATATATTAAAATTGGTGAAAATGTTAACAGTATAACAAAAGCAAGTAAAATGATAAATAACGTACTCACTAAAACATAGAAAATAAATTTATGCAAAACCTGTCTGCTGTTGTTATCTGATGGACATCTACAGATACTGTAACCGGATAAAATCGTATTTAAGGAAACTCTACATCGAATAAATCTAGACAACACGAAAAAAATAGCGTTAAAAAAAAATGACAAAAAAAAAGAAGACAAAATTCTTAGACGGAAACGTCCCTTTAATACAAAAATCGGATTTTCAAATTGAGCATGGTTGTATGTAGTAGAACATGCACAATCAAAGACATTGGGTAGTTAGCAAGTGAAATGTGTGTTACTCAAGCAGTTTAATAATTACAACCAGAAATACGAGTAAGAAAAAATTGATTTTTTTTTAACTGAGAGCCACAAGTGAAACACTAACCGTAATATGATAGTATCATACTGAAATCTGGATACAAGATAAAACGTGTTGTATGAGCCGAGAGAAGGTTAGCATCTCCCTCGATAAGGACGAGAGTAGACCTTGAGTCTATCAACCACAACACATATGGTTAAGGCTGTGCCACTTACTTCGTGGCATCTAACCAGTTTTCATAGGTTCTGTCAACAACTTAGTTCAAAACTCTTAAAACAGTATGAAAGCTGACTATAATCAATCAGAAGTGATTCCTAATTAATACTGGTTGGTGAACGCAGATATGCCGTGTAAGAAATTGGCCATTTTGCACTTGCTGTAGGATTGTTAAGGCACGTGTGATCATTTTGCAGTCCCGTGTATTAAAGGTTTAAGCTAAGCCAGAAGTCAATTAACCATACATTCAGTTCTTCATCTCCATACCGTAAAACTCCAAATAAACGCCCATGCTAAAATAAACGCCCTTTTGAATAAACGCCCAGGTAAAATCCTAGAAAATTCAATAAACGCCCCCTTAAATACCCCCCCCCCCCTCAACCTCTGAAAAAGGGAACATCACTCCAAGTTAATGACTTCTATCTAAGTAGAGAGTTGACGCAGGAAAAGGAATAACCAACGAGTTGCATTTGGGGTCTGAAGACGCATGTCATTTAACTTGGTCACTCCGACACAATACCTATCTTTGTTTCAAGCACTCAATACTGGTATTTATCTGATTTAATTACAATTTTATTTGTTCATGAAAGAGATGTTGCAGTACATATATGCTAAATATGATATCTTTAGGAAAAATCTTCTTGTTTACTGCTACGGAATAGCCATTTTTGTAAAGAACGCCCCCTTACATAAACGCCCAGGGCGTTCATTTGGAGTTTTACGACATCGTGATTTTAGACTTACACCAAACCCTAATATAAAAATTCAATACACCTTATGAACATTATTTTGTGACACTGTAAAATCGCACGCAATTTATTATACTAAGTAGAAGAAAACTAGCACATACAACATATACAACTGGGTGAACAAGAACATTATTCAATTGCACAACCTGCAGATGTCCCTATATAAACATCAGACAACTTCAGATCGCCTGTTGTTTTTGGATTATGTATCTAAAAGTTGTGTACTTGGGTAATATCTCTTTTCAATATACAATGTACTTTAATTATTCTGAACCTCCATAATCCAAAATAGGTGATCATTTTCCTTAACCTCGAACCCAGCGCCCATCTTTTCTTTGATTATTAGGACGACGAGATGAGCGCTGGGTTCGAGGTTTCATTTTCCTTGAAGCAATTCTCTCCATTGGTCAACTTAACATAATTCAAACGTTTTCTTCCTCGTGACAGTTCAAATTATAGAAAGTCCGCTGTATTGCTTGGGTCATTATTAGAGCAATAAATTACACACTTACTCTGAGAACAAGAACTTGAAGCTTTGACAGATGTAAAGAAATCGTTTTTGCATTTTTTACAGTGAGTACAGCTAAGAGCAAAGAACAACATTCAAATTTCCTTTATACACTTTCTTAAGAATACAACTCACAACCAAAAGATAAAATTATAACAACGTCCTGACGTCTAAACAACGTTGTTTTAATCTTACTTTCAGGGTAATTTTTTAACAGTTAGACAAATAGTCATTATCTGTTTAAAGGCTAATAATCATTTGTTAAAATGTCAAAAATTAATTCGTTTTTATCCCTAACTTGGATTAGAATTCTTATCAAGAAAGCCAAAAAGTAGCAGATTTGGAATAAACAGACGACTACTTACAATAACTGCTTGCCATAAATCCTTTGTAAAATACCATATTTTTGATAATAGAAGTTCTAGTAACCTTAACACACAAAATACAACATTGTATAAAGTTTTGTTTTTAAATAACACTTCACAAGTCTCTTCATTTTGATCTAAGAAAACTTCACATTGTGCTTACTAAGTATGCACAATGACATATCTTTTGAATCAAAAATAATAGAAATTTGTTTTGACACGTTACCAATTCCTTATCCCCTTACTTAACAATTTTAGGCAATCAGGAGATAGAGTCAGATAGATAGAACAAATATCGTCATAGAGTTTATATATAAAAGAAAACCTTACCCCTTTCCATAACAGTAAGTTCCTTTTGAGCATGGTATGCAATCTGTAGCACCAGTAACAGGAGAGTAGTAGCCTCCATTACAACTAAAGAAAACACAGATATGTAAATATAAAGTCTTCAATATATAAGGAAACTAAAATATGAAAAGAAAATATAAATGTTAATCAACAGTGGCGGATCCAGGATAGTCAGTACAACACGAAGGATAGCACAACGTAAAAATTGACGTTAAATCATTAAAGTAAAACATCATTAAGGACACGTTTACATGGAAAACCGTTGCGGGCGAAATGAACTTTCATGGCCATGACAGTTCATTTCGCCTATAGAAAGTCTTCATGTAAACGTGTCCTAAGAATCAAAAAATTGCATAAAGAACTTTTTTAACGGTTCGTAATACCTTGCACATTTTTCTTCCCACTTATGAGCAGAAGTTCCAGGAACACATTTACTACAAAATATACCAGACTGTTCATGACCAGCATCACAATAAACTAAAATGTAAGAACTATGATGTATGAAAACGTATATGCTAACTTGTGCGGCAGAAGAGGTTGTTGAGGAACCGTCTCAAAAATTCGCTTTACCAATTCGCTCTGTCAATTTTCATCTCAGATGAAGTGTTATTGCGCATACTTTGTATGCACAATAACACTTCATCTGAGGTGAAAATGAAGTGACTTGTGAAGCAAATTAAAGCGAATTTTTGAGACGAACCCTAAATTGTCTTTAGTTCAACTTTCTGGTTTAGTTAGAGCATAGACATGTCTATGGTTAGAGCTATGTGAAATTTTTGAGTAATGGTTTTATTTCAGGAAAGTCAGGATAGACAAGGTTTAGATAACATTTAACCCTAATGAATTTCGTCCAATGCAATGAATATAGTTACTTTAAATATCTTGAAGGAATTGCAGCAGGATTGTTAAAGTTTGTGTAAGCATATTGTTTTCTTACATTAAAGGGATTACTTACTGCGTCAAAAACAATAATTACATATATGGTAGGAAACAATAAACTAAATTTAATCATACCATTCTTACTTTCTATCTCGCATTCCTTTTCTCACAACTCGCGCATTCGTTTTTGACATTTTTTGTTTTTTCACCAAAGCGGCTTCGCTTCTTGTTCCAAAATGGTTGGTTTCTGAAAACACTTTCGTTTTGGATGACATAATGAGCAGTCAAACCAAAGTAGACATCGCGACCCGAAACAAAGGGATCTAAAATAGGGTGTGCGATAAACGATCAGGGATTTCCCTACCGATAAGTAAACCGAATAGTCCAGAAAATTAAATCTTGGAAGATCGAGGTAAAAAGCGATGTTTTTAATTTGCTAGCGCTAGCCAACCCAGTTTATAAATTGACTGTTTATTACGTCACGCATAAACAAAATGGCGATTTAGGACCATTTGAGTGAGAAATCTTGAATGGTTTGTGATATATCGAATCAACAAGAAGAGTTTTCACGGTAGGATATACAAATTCTTTGTGTTCTTCGTTAGTAGAATCAGCTGTGAAAAGTTAGTTTTTCACGCAGTAATCCCTTTAAGTTTAAAGAAAGTTTTATTTCGTCATAATACTTCACTCTACAAACCTGGACAATTTTTCGATTGACATTGATGACATTTTACAACACAGTTATCATGAAGGGTAATAACACTACCATATTTGGTCTGTTTGTATCGATTACATGAAACAATCATATCCTACAAAAAAAATTAAAACTTATCAATTCATTATAAAGCCAACAACCAAAAACAATGCTTCAACAACGATGCAACTACGGACGACCTAACGTCATTAAAACCATGTTGAATCATTACCTATCTGTATTATCTATTGAAATTGCGCAGTGCTTCAACAAAATAAAACTTAAAGGAAATATTTACTAGTATAAACTACACTATTATTGCATCAATGAGTGCAATTTTTCGGTAGTCTAAAACACCTCATGATAATCGCGGAGTTGAATTAAGAAGCCTGAAAATAGTAGGCAAGGGCTTGCGATGAAGAAGCGCAAAACTCTTAAGATTTCAAAAAATGATTAATTAAGAATGTGGGACCATTTGTGGACATTCTGACTTATATGATTAAAAGTAGAATTTATGAACATTCATTTCTCGATCCATAAGCTTGTCGACTCTTTAATCCTCCTAATGTTTTATACTTCGCTAATCGCTCCATTGACACAATTGGCAGTTTCGGATCTAGAAGCTCGAAAATAGTAGGCAAACGCCTGCGAAGAAGGGTAAAACCATTAAAATTTCAAAGAAATTTTAATAGTTTTACACTTTTTCGCAGGTGTTTGCCTACTCTTGGATCCGTTACTGATTGGATAAGCGTTAACCTCTTAGTACACCATGGCTACTCAATGGTCATGCCTAATTAAACAATCCTGCAACATTACTTGTTGCAGGATTTTACGTATGTGTTGTCTTCTTTCGAACAAAATGCATTAAAACATTGACGTTTGACTGGATGATAAAGGTTCCAAATCAAAGTATGCACAAAGACACTTCTTTTGAATGCAAATTTGAATAAATATTTATTATGAAAGTTTATTGCACGAATAACAATCTCGTTCTCAGGGTGTTTCCACTATATTTTTCTTTCTTGAGTAAAATAGAGGAGAGAACCTAGTAACGAGGTTGCACGAATAAAAATCACCATAAATTTCATACCTCAAATGTTGCATTTGTTGCATACCATAATTGTATAAATCCATAATTTTCATTATTTCCATAATTCTCTGTAAAATTCAACATGGTAGCAATAACTGATGACTCAGCATAAATTATTGTAAAATTATCATTCTTGACAGCAGTGAAATTATCATTATATATATATTTTACATAACGAAAAAGTATACCTAAATTCTTATTATTTTCAATATTCAAATTTGTTATGTTAAATACATTAATTCCACTAAATTCCAATGCATAACTTTCATCCTTTAAAATCTCATTTGTATATAAAACTTCGTTTTGTCTAATGGTTATATTTTCAAACACCACAGTATTAACATTAAGAAAATTAATTACGGGCTTGTAATTATTTTTTTTAATTATTATATTATTTAATATAATATTATTGATATTTGTATACGTTAAACTTTGTTTTATATTTATAAATTCGATATTTTCAAAAATAATATTTTGACAATAGCTAACAAAGAAACCATTTTGAACTTGTACTACTCCATTTCTTTTCGAAGATCTAAAAGAAATGAGAATGACGTGCTGTTTAAAAGGGTAGCAGTTGATTTGAAAAATTCGTGAAAATACTTGATCAAAACAATAGATATACATAGCTAGGTTCTATTTTTCCTTCTTGATGTTCATTATATATTAAACTATTCGTATTGGGAATTGAAAATTTAGGAAGGTGCCCGGCATAAAAATCGGGATAATCGGATTTCAATTACATTTGATTATTCGGTATTTATAGAAAATTTGTACCAGATTTTCTCTAAGGACTCGTTTACATTGAAAATCGTTGCGGGCGAAATGAACTGTCATGGCTTCTGTGATTGGTTAAATTTTTCC
>JAUCNQ010000008.1:15546-25885 GCA_032352715.1 Bougainvillia muscus | reverse complement strand
GAAATGGAGATTCAAATCATACTCAAAGTGATTAATTCTAATAGCTTTCTGTATGACGCTGGGTCTTTTAAGACCCAGCATCATACAGAAGGCTATTAGAATTAAAACTTTTAGCTCTTCCCCGCGTTGCTCTGACTAGGGCTGGATCCGCCACTGTGACTCCCAAAATATTTGACTTCGACATTTTTATCTTATCATTTTCATGAAAGAAGAAGCGAAAACACTGCTTTTTGAATGAAAATTTCCTTCATTGATATCAATTTTCATCTCAGAAAAAGAGTCATTGTGCATACTTCGTATGCACAATGACCCTTCTTCGAAGATGAAAATGAAACGATTTGTGAAGCGAATTAACGCGTATTTTTTTACCCAGCTTAATATAATTTTCTTTTTTGTTTTCTTTTATTTTGAGAAAAACCAAACAAGAATTCATATTTCAATATTTTGTCCTAATAATTTTTTAATTATTAATTACAGCTAGAAGATAAAATTAAAAACAAGGATAATATTTTCTAGACAAAATTTTGCAGACAGGTGTTATCTGTAATGTAAATGGTGAACTTTTAATAAAACTTTGTGGAATGTTATTTAGAATCGAGATGCAATTCCTTTCTTACGAAAAATGTATAATAATAATAAGATAAAGGCGTGATGGTGAAGTGTCTGATTCTATCAACTAATTCTAGTTAAGTAAGAAATTGATCGATGGATCGATTTTATGTAACTTATTTGCAATTACTGTCTTAGGTTTGTATATTAGCTATATTATATTCTGTTCAGGAGGTATTCGAGTCAAGAAAGAACTGCTGCGAAATAGACTTTTCAGAACTATTTTTAGTACAAAATAACCATCGGTATTTTGAACGGTTTTCTTATTTCAATTCTCTCTCATATTGAGAGGGTTACTTCAAAAAGTGGATTGGTGATTCTTTACATTTTCATCTCATTGAACTACCTTTGTTTATGTATCAAGTTTCATACAGAGGAAGTGTTTTTGTACATACTTGGTACTTCCCTGATGAAAATGGTATAACGAATTTTGGACGGCCCCTTAGTTATGTTAATGGAATGCAGTATTTTGTATAAATCTAACTTTACTTCACTTTTTTAGAAGTATAAAAAAATCACAATAAAAAAACATATTTTTTGATACAAGTTAATGTTGAAATATCAAAATGGTACGGAAAAGATTTACTCCAACTCATCCAAATCAAGCAACAAGAGAAAATACATGGACTGTTATACCAAAAACTTTAACAACAGCAAATGATATTAAACATGAAAACAAAGAACATAAAGGAAATAAAATAAAAACAACAAAATATACAATACTTAGTTTTTTACCCAAAAATTTATTTGAACAATTTCATCGTTTTGCAAATATTTATTTTTTATTTATAATTATATTAAATTGGATACCAGCTGTAAATGCATTTGGTAAAGAAATAGCTATGATACCGTTAATATTTGTTTTAGCTGTAACAGCTATTAAAGATATTATTGAAGATAGACAAAGATATAATTCAGATAAAATTGTTAATAATCGATTAGCTGATGTTTATCAAAAGTAAGATTTTTTATATCCTGCTTTAAGATAGGGGGACAGCGTCCGATTTGTTAGAAATCGGTAATTGTTATGTAAAAGAACCCTAGATGTACCTATCTTTCTTTGAAGGAAGCATTTTTTCGTCATTATCATTGGGGCAGCCCTTAATAGTATGGGTCACCTACTTTTTGTATTGTGGAAGCTTAATTTATTATGAACTGTCTCAAAAATTCGTTTCATAAAGGACACGTTTACATGGAAAGTCGTTGCGGGCGAAATGAACTGTCATAGCTTCTGTGATTGGTTAAATTTGTCCTTCGGAAAAATTTAACTAATCACAGAAGCCATGACAGTTCATTTCGCCTATAGAAAGTCTTCATGTAAACGAGTTCAAAGTCGTTGAATCTCCAACTCAGAAGAAGTATGTTTGTAAACCACAGTGGCGGACTCAGAACATGCTTTTACCTAGTCACAGCACTGAAATGGAGATTCAAATCATGCTCAAAGTGATTAATTCTAATTGCTTTCTGTATGATAATGGGTCTCTTAGACCCATTATCATACAGGGCTATTAAGAATTAAAATGTTTAGCTCTTCCTCGTGTTGCTCTGACTAGGGCTGGATCCGCCACTGGTTACTGCATCAGAGTGAAATGTAAATAATTAATGGTTAAAGTAAAGGGACTGTCCACAAAATTCGTATCGGTAATTAAATATCAGTCTCAAAAATTCGCTTTAGATATTGATGTAAATTTGCATACAAATCTTGTTTCATTATCACCTGTTTTATGGTTCGTCTCAAAGATTCGCTTTATTTCGTTTCACAAATTGTTTCAATTTACATCATTTTACAATGGTTCTTCTGAATGAAAATTGGATAAGAATGACGTGAATTCAAAAAGCGAATCTACGAGACAGTTTTTCCTTGGTAGATCTCCTGGGCCCAGTTGTTCAAAACTGGATTAAATGTGGATTAGCTTAATCTGGTATTGACCAGTACAAAGACCAATAATATAATTGGAGGTATGATTTATACAAATTCTAATTCGAATTTTAGATATGAATCTTAAGTAATCATTTTTTTCTGTTTTACTTCTAGTGATTCTGGTAAATTTTTGCAAACAAAATGGAAGAATCTCCATGTAGGAGATCTTGTCAAACTTTATAACAATGAAATTGTACCTGCTGATGTATTACTTTTACACTCATCCGATGAGAATGGTATATGTCATGTATCAACAGCAAATTTGGATGGTGAAAATAATCTAAAACAAAAACAAGTACCGAAAGGTTTCGTAGATGTAAGAAATTCGCCATAAACTTTATAGGGCTTATTCTATGTGTTTTTTTTAGGGGATTATATACCTTAATTATTTAATGTGGCCTTTCATGCTGAACTTTGGCTTTATTGACTAAAATTGCATTATTGACCTGTGAAACTAGAATAGGGGAAGGTTTTGCCTAAAATCGTTGCTTTCATAGGGATTTGAAACATGACACGAGTCTTTGAGACTCTGTGGAAGATCCTATCATTACATAAAACTGAGTCTGAAAATCATTTTATTTCTTTTTTCTTCTGTATTGTAGGATGAAGTTGAGTTCAAACCATCTAATATTCTTTTTGAAGTAGAATGTGAACCACCTAATAACCAATTGCATAGTTTTTATGGTTTCATGTGAGTGATTCTTTTATAAACCATATTTCCTTAGCGCATTCCCTTCTCTTACCTCCAGATTTATTATCTTTAGTATTTTTGTATGTGTAAAGGCCGAAATTTGTATCGCAAATTGTACCATTATCCTCCCAGAAGACTTTTGAAAATTCTTACGAATTTCCATACGAATTTTGTGGACGGTTCCTTAAGGTACCATTCACACAAATATCGTATCAAAAATTACCATTTTCATTTCAGAAAAGGTGTCTTTGTGTATGTAAAGTATGCGCAAGGACTCTTCTTCTAAATGCGAATTATTACTGATTTCGTATATGAATTTTATTCTGACTTTCCCTTCATCTGTCTAACAACACAAATCAATGTAATAAAAAATATTGAAGTCTAACCCGTTTTTTATTTAGAGTTCAACAGGATGGAAATCAAGTAGGAATTGACAAAAATAATCTTCTCCTCAGAGGTTGTACCTTAAGGAATACTGAGTATAGTGTAGGGCTTGTTGTCTATGCTGGTGAGTATGTGATTTTTTTGTGGATTATTTGTATATAGGCATGGCTATTTATTTTCAGAGAAAATTACAGAGCAATATGTTTATATAAATATTGAAAATATATGTAGATAGTTCTTCCGATTTTGGTCACCCCCACACGATTTTTTTGTTAATGGCTGCCGTTGTATGTTTTATTATTTCCGTGTCTTTTTATACAGTGTGGAATCATTTTTAATGAGCAGTAGTTTTGGCCTAATGATATTTAATGTAAATTTAACGCTCATTTTTACCCGTTTGTTTCCTAATTCAAGGGGATGCAAATAATGCCTTAGTGATTGCAGATCGGTTGATATAATAACTTTACAGTCCTTGTCAATATTGAAGAATTACTTTCAAATTGATTTAAGTTGATAAGTTTAGAACTCTTATAGATTGGAACCTATCAGACCTAGAAATTATTATTTGATCGTCTTAACAGAAACATTAGCCCTTTACTACCTGATGGTAACAAAATGGTCATACACACAAATTAACAATCCTGAAGCATTCTGCTTCAGGATTGTTTAAGTGTGTATGACCATTTGATGGACACCAAGCATTAAAGGTTAATCTATGCTTTTATAAAAGGAAACACCCGTGTCATTAATTTGAGGACCATCCACAAAATTTGTATCGAAATTCATATCAATTTCCATTCATCACTCCTGTTATGATTTGAAAATGGTCGAATTTGTGAAAATAATTTTGTGGACAGTCCCTTTACTGCAAAATATTTTATTCGGTATTCCTTTCTAGGGCATGACACAAAAGCCATGTTAAATAATAGTGGACCACGTTACAAAAGAAGTCGTTTAGAAAAAGATATCAATAAAGATGTTATTGCATGTGTAGCCATTCTGTTTGTGTTGTGTCTTATAGGGGCTATAGGTATGCACAAGATCCGTATCGATATTCGTATCAATTTTCATACAGAAGGAGCGTCTTTGTGCATCCTAAGTATGCACAAAGACACTTCTTCTGTGCTGAAAATGGAATAAAGATGTTATTGCATGTGTAGCCATTCTGTTTGTGTTGTGTCTTATTGGCCCTATAGGTATGTTAGGGTCCACAAAATGCATATGGAAATTCGAAATTTCATACAGAAGGAGTATCTTTATGCATACTATGTGCATACTAAGGATGCACAAAGATACTTCTTGTGTGATGAAAATGGTACGATTTGCTACACAAACTCTGTGGATAGTCCCTTATATTTATTGAATTCCCAGTGTCCCAAATTTTATGAGCGGTAACTCATGATCGATGGCGAAGAGAGAAATATCTAATGTATGCTTCCTCCTTTGATGTGTATTGATCATTATGTCATCACACCCACCATTTTTTCATTTATTTCACCTGTAGCTTATTCGTAATAATTAACCATCTCCCGTAGGTTGTGGTTTATGGACCGATGAATTTAAACCATTTGAAAGACTTATGTCAACAAATGAAGCTGAGAAACCTGCGTTTGAAGGTTTCTTACGATGTTGGACTTTCATTATCGTATTACAAGTAAGGGTCATGCTTTTCTATTATTTACACACCTGTAATGGACTGGCGCTAAGTTATGGTAAAGAAAATCGTAATTCATCACAGAAGAAGTGCCTTTGTGCATACTAAGTATCCACGAATACACTTCTTATGAATGAAAAACTGATACGAATTTCTGCTCGAATTTGTGGATCCTAAAAATTTATGTTTATTTTTAAAATCTGTAATATCATTTATAACCCTTACACGCTTTTTTAGCATTCCTGATACTGCTACAAAATTGTTAACGAACTAATTGTCCATTGACTTTTTATGCAAAAGCTACTGGTCCTTGATTGTTTATAAACCTACAGTAAGGTGTTTTATGAAACTTTGCAGTGGCAGATTCAGCCCTGGTCAGAGCAACGCGAGGAAGAGTTAAAAGTTTTAATTTTAATAGCCTTCTGTATGATGATGGGTCTTAAGAGACCATAATCTTACAGAAAGCTATTAGAATTAATCACTTTGAGCATGCTTTGAATCTCCATTTCAGAGCTGCGACTATAGGTAAAACGGTGTCCTCAGTCCGCCTCTGCTTTTATAAGATTAATGATCATTTCAGACACTGGAAATGAACAGATGAAACCATATAGGTACTATCTTAAAAATTAACTTTATAAATTCGCTTCATTCGTTTCATTTTCATCTCAGAAGAAGTATGCTGTACTCTGTATGGACAATGACACTTCTTCTGAGATAAAAATGAAACGATTTATGGGACATATTAAAACGAATCTTTTTAGACGAAGTATTTAGATACAGTATCTTCAATCTCTTTTTTACAGGTTATTATACCGATTTCGTTGTATGTTTCTGTTGAAATTGTAAAACTTGGTCAAGTCTATTTTATGAATAATGATATTGAAATGTTTTACGAAGATTCTTCACAGTATCCTATTTGTCGCGCTACAAATATCAATGAAGATTTAGGACAAATACAATATGTTTTTTCGGATAAAACTGGAACGTTAACAGAAAATAAAATGATTTTTAAAAGGTTTACTATCAATGGAGTTGTTGCAGATCACCCTGAAGGTAAACTCAAATTAATTATTCATCCTCAGTATGCTGTCTTCAGATGATTTTTATCGATTTAAGATAAGATATGTTTTTGACAGCTTAAAAAAATGCTACTCACCTGTCTTATTTGCTCACAATCTAGGTGTTAAAGGTTCATTGAATGAAAAAAGTGCACACTTATGTATAAACAAAATTTAAAGGTGTATTTTATACAATAGTGGCAGTGGTAACGCATTGAGTTCATAATAGAGGGGTCCCCAATTCAAATTCAGGCCAAGGATCTTCTCGATGCCATCTAAGTCTGGAAGTCTGGAAGTACTGCAGTCAGTCTGTTCCTCTGTGAAGTGGCGCTTGCCATGTTTTAGAGTCATTGGCAGAGGGGTGTTAAAGCTCAGAGAGAGATTAATGCCTTGAGTGAGAATGATGTTTTCTCTCCCCTAGTAGTGACTAGCGGTGTATAGTGGAGGGGTAGCTGATAGCTTTGGAAGAAGCGAAGTAGTTAAAAAAAAACACACAAAAAACAAAACTGTCTGTGCTGAACGCCGAGGTATCAACTCCGTAAAATTAGTGAGATGCCATGATCTCAGATAGTTATCATGTTTTTAACAAAACTTGTCTCTGTAAATTTTAGAGGGTAGTGATGAAGACATTGCTGGTCGATGTCAAGAAATGGCCGAAACTTTATGGGATGATATGGGAATTAAATTTCAATCTGAATGGGATGAATTTTTTACTGCACTTACTGTTTGTAATACTGTTGTTGTATCTGAACAACCTATCGTTGATGAAACATTAGAATCTTCTCTTGGAATGCCATCAAATGATAATACACTACGTAGACATTCTCATCAAGAAAATGGTTCTAAGAGAACTTCTTTAACACCTTTGAATGATCAAAACGGTGGAGGCGGTGGTGGTATTAGAACTTACCGAAGTAATACTAATACAACTCCACCACATATAATTGTTGATCGAACATTAAGTCGTGAAAACGACTCACAAGATCCTAACAATGAGAAAAATTTAACCGCTGATTATTTGAATATTTCATTTCCACGTGCAAGAATGTATTCAAAACCGTTATCTGATCGGTTATCAAGAAGTATAGAAAGTATAAACAGTTGGTTAAATTATGGTTTAACACCAAAATATGAATATGAATCTCCAGATGAGGGTGCTTTAGTTAAAGCTGCTACGTTTTATGGGTATAAATTAGCAAATAAAACACCTGAACAAATTTTCTTTTCAACACCTAATGGTGATATTAAAATTTTTGATATTTTACAAGTTCTTCAATTTGATTCAGCAAGAAAACGTATGTCTGTTATTGTTCGAGATCATGCTGGACAAATAAAAGTATATAGTAAAGGTGCTGATACTGCTGTTATGTTATACTTGGCTGAAGGACAAGGTAAAGGGACGGTCTACAACATTTGTATGGAAATTCGTATCAAATTTCATACAGAAGGAGTGTCTTCGTGCATACTTAGTATGCGCAAAGACACTTCTTCTGTGTTGAAAATGGTACAATTTGCGATACGAATTTTGTGGAGGTTCCCTAAAGGTTGTTTTTTATTTGACCTTTCTTTTTTAGTGACTGTTCACAAAAAGTTGTATAGTAATTCATACCATTTTCAATACGGAAGAAATTTCATCTAAATGGAAATTGATACGAATATCTATACGAATTTTGTGTTTTTTGTCTCAAATTTTCATCATCTCTTCTTGTTATTGTGTATACAAAATATGCACAATGACACTTCATCTGAGATAAAAGTTGATAGGAATTAAGCGACTAAGTAAAGCGAATTTTTGAGGCGGTTCTTTACAATGTAAACAGACCTTAGCTTAATATAAATTGACAATCAAACACTAGTCCTTAAAGCCTGATAAAAAGGCATGTGTTTTTTATATGTTTATTAACTCTTAACATAAAAAACATTACAGCTTAGGGTTCGTCTCAAAAATTCGCTTAAATTCGCTTCACAATTCGCTTTAATCCTATTTATTTTCTTCTCAGATGAAGTGTTATTGTTTATGCACAATAACACTCCATCTAAGGTGAAAATGAAGCCAATTGTAAAGCGAATTGTGAAGCGAATTTAAGCGAATTTTTGTGATGAATCCTAATTAGATGATATGTAAGGATTCTCAATTAGTACAGCGTGGTCCAGTTGGTTTCTCAATCTGGTCTGGTAGCATAAATCTAGTTTTATAGCAGACAGGGTCTTCAAAGAAAACTAGATATTTTTAGGACTATTTTACATAAAATAGGCGTTTTCACCAGCATAATTCAAGGGGAAGCGTCAGATTGTCGCACCCATAATGGACCTGGATGTGAGCCTGGCAGACCAAGTTTAACTGTAAGGGTTCGTCTCAAAAATTATCTATAAATTCGCTTAACAAATCGCTTTATTTTCATCTCAGGTGAAGTGTTATTGTGCATACAAAGTCTGCCCAATAACACTTCATCTGAGATGAAAATTGACAAGAATGACGCGAATTTATAAAGCGAATTTTTGAGACGGTTCCTAACTGTGTGACATGTTTTATTTTAGATGACATTCAACAAACGACTGATGCACAACTGGAAGCATTTGCAAGAGAAGGTCTACGGACATTATGTGTTGCCAAAAAGGTAAAACTAATAAAATACTAAGATAGATACAACAAAAAAGCTAACAAAAAGCAATTGTTCCTGATTTTAGGTAGTTGCTATAATTCGTTTCACCAATCATTGGTGAAAGTATGCACACTGACATTTCTTCTGAATGAAAACTGACAGGGATGAAACGAATTTGTAAAGCACACTTTTGAGATCTTTGCCAAAAAGATGAAGTGTCAAAGGGAATATGATATGGTGCACGTGATCATATATTTCGTGGTGTACATAAAATACAAAATTTAAGTGAGAGAACTTACTTCAGAAAGGAAAACTTATATTTTTTATCATTTGATGCAGTTATATATGAAGTAATCACAAGTACGTACTACGACTGATGTTTTAACAGCGAAAATGATATTTTAACAGCGAAAAATACAAAAAATTAACCCATAACGTGTACTTTTAAAAGCCACGAAAAATGATCTTAACATGGTATAACGCTAGCATGAAAGATGAAATAAGCTTACACATACCTTGAATTCATGATTTATCTTCAAAAACCACAGCAAAATGCGTTCATTATATACATTTTAACAAGAAACACAGCCCAGAAAACAACAACAATCTTTTCGTTCGAATGATTTCACAATAATTAGAAGTACTGACTATTTTATTTAGATCTTCGAATGTTCAATAATTTCAAATTTTTATTTGTAGAACCTTTTGATTTCAAAACAATGGAACCATTTTAAAGAAAATGGAAATCGTTCAAGTCTGATTAAACTAAACATATAAGAAAATGCATAAACGTTTTACATAAAACCGTAAAATCCTCAACGTAGTTAAGGCTGAGTTCGACATTATGAAGGGGGTATTAGTAGCCCTATGATATTATAGTATAAATTGATAGAAAATCATAAAATAAAAATTTTGGCACAATTTTTAATTTCTGATATGACGTAATTCTTCAGTTATGAGCTTTCAAATAATTTAAGACGGGGGTTATGTTACATTTCCAATGCTCATTTAGATGATTTTGACAACTAATACCATGTTGATGTTTTCCTTAATTGTGTCAAATGTTGGAATAAACAAGTTTATTAAAATTTGAACAAACTCCCGTTATTTACAGTGTCTTAACCCTATTGTGCATGGGGGGCAAAGTTTACACGTAGGCATGGGGGGAGGGTAAATTTACCCCCTACCTAAAATCTGCTACCAACATGCTATTGAGTTAAAACTTGGCACATACGTTCCTTGTAATAAGAAGAACAAAATGACGCAAAAAAAAATTGGCCGCCATTTGGTGATGACGTCATCAAAAATTTGAAAAGTTTCCAACTTTTTGGTAAAATATAACCAAATTTCAATCACGAGATATCTATAACAGATTTTAATGTTCTGTTTTCTTTGTGTGAAAGCCAGTACCCAGTAGAT
>JAUCNQ010000003.1:35613-48878 GCA_032352715.1 Bougainvillia muscus | reverse complement strand
ATAACACTTCATCTAAGATGAAAATGAAGCGAATTACGAAGCGAATTTAAGCGAATTTTTGAGACGAACCTTTATCTCGCATTCAATATTTACGTCAGAGTTCAACCCGCTTTCGAACAACTTCACCCTGGTGCCTATCAACTGGTCATACTTACCTAAACAATGCTGATGCATTTTGCTTCAGGATTGTTAAATTTTATGGAAGACCATTTGTTACCATCAGGTAATAAAGGTTAAAAACAACATTATCGTGCTTCCAAACATAAGGATTTCAGAGCTTTTTAGTTTATTCAACCTTAACGTTATTTACTCTCTAACAGCTACAAAATCCGTCCACAAAATTCGTATCGAAATTCGTATCAATTTTCATGCAGAAGGAATGTTTTAGTGCATACTAATTACGCACGAAAATACTTCTGTGATGAAAATAGTTCGTATGACTATAAACATTTTGTGGACGGTCCCATAGGGTTTCAAAAAATTGCTTTAATTGATTCATAAATCGCTTAATTTTCACCTCAGATAAGGAGCCGTCTCAAAAATTCGCTTAAATTCGCTTCACAATTCGCTTAGTTTTTACCTCAGATGAAGTGTTATTGTAACACTTACATGTTACAATAACACTTCATCTAAGGTGAAAATGAAGCGAATTGTGAAGTGAATTTAAGCGAATTTTTGAGAGAGTCCCTAAAGTGTTATTATGCAGACGAACCTCAACATTGGCAGCTTTAGCTTCAACTTCTTCTAATTGTTTATTGAGAACATCACAATCACGTTGCATTTTATTACATGACGTTTCAAGTTTTGAAATACTTCCTTCTTGTGTTTGTCGAACTGCATTTGCTTCATTAAGCTGTGTTTCATAATTCTTAGCTTTACGATCCACTTCTGCTTTCAATTGACTAACACGTTGTAAGTCAGCAGCAATTTCAGCATTCTCGTTTTCTAATGCAACCTTATTTTTCTCTAAATAGAATATAATTAAGGTTGAAAATAACTCATAGAATTTTTTTTTCATGAAATGCAGAATAACACAGTAACATAAGCTCGTAATTAAAAAAATGGGACATAAAAATTGTTTAGGAACTCACTGCAAAACGGTTCGTCTTAAAAATTCGTTTTAATTCAGTTCACGATCGCTTCATTTTCCCCTCAGATGTATGCACAATAACACTTTATATGAGATGAAAATTGGCAGGAATGAAGTGAATTTATAAATCGATTTTTGAGACCAAACCTAACCTTCAAGGTGATTCTTTTTAACGCCTGGTGTCCATCAAATGGTCATTCACACTGAAACTCATTTTGGTTCAGGATGGCTTGAGTGTGTGTGACCATTTAGTTACCACCAGGTATTTAAGATTTGATCTTACCTAGTGAGGTCTTTCCTTTCTTGAATTGATCAAGTTGAGTATTTAATTCTTCAACGAGACCGTTGTGTTTCGTTCTTAAACCAGCCATTTGAGTTTCATGTTCACGCGCTTCTTGTTCAACTTGCTTCTTCAAATCACCCAAATCTTCTTCTCTCTTTCTTTGAAGATCTTTTTGAACTTGAGTAGAATCATTTGACATTTCCAATTCAGAACGTAATTCATCTAAGTCCTGAAATACAAACAAGGTTTATAAACAACCTACTGTAAGGAACCGTCTCAAAAATTCGCTTAAATTCGCATCGCAATTCGCTTCATTTTCACCTTAGATGAAGTGTTATTGTAACACTTAAGTGTTACAATAACACTTCATCTGAGGTGAAAATAACTAGGAATGAAGCGAATTGTGAAGGCTTTAAGGCTTTAATTAATCTCCCAAATTTTGCTTTACAAATTCCTTTTATTTTTAGGGTTCGTCTCAAAAATTTGCTTTATAAATTCACTTCATTTTGACTGTCAATAAAATTCGTATGAAGATTTGTATCAATTTTCATGCAGAAAGAGTGTCTGAGTATGCACAAAGACACTTCTCTTGTGATAAACGACAGAATATTTGAAACGAACCCACATTTGTGTATATTTTCCCTATATTGTTTCAATATCTCTTCCAGAGATTATCCAAATATAAAGGCATTGTCAAAATACTTGACTTTGAAAAAATCAGATAAACCTGCAGGATCTCAGACTGACGCACAATAATCAAATGAATTTACATTTGCTTTTACATAGGTTTTACTATTAGTAACGCATCGATTTGGAAAACAAGAAATATTATTTAAATATTGACTTTGAATTTCCACTTCTAAATCTCAAAGCTGGAAAATGACCATAACAAACAAACTATACGCCATATATAGCAGGAAACATACATGCAGGGAGATACAACGTTCAGATACATATTACTTAAGACTTACATTTTCAAGTTCACGTTTCATTTTTTCAGTCTTATCTTTAGCAGCTCGTTCAGATTCATAATCTTCTTTTAACTCATCCAATTGTGATTGTAGTTCACGTTTCTGTTTCTCAGAGTTAACTAATTTTGCAGCTTCTTCATCGCCTCTAGCAATAGCTGCTTGTAATTCTACATCACGACGTGCTAAATCATCTTCTACTTCAGCGATACGATCTTGTGCTTCTTTCAACTGATTTCTTAAGTCGGACAATTCTTGTTGTAGTTTACGAAGTTCTTTGTTTGCATCATGAGAACTCTTATCACCTTTTGAAATTTGTTCTTCAAGTTCGGCAATGAAAGCTTCTTGTTTAGCTTTCTGTTTTGAAAGTTGTTTAGCTTTCTCTTCTTCTGCTGTAAGTTTAGCTGTGAATTCTTGAACACGTTCTTCAAGTTGTTTCTTGTCGTGTGCTAATTTAGAACAACCCTCTTCAACAATTGCTTTCTCATCTTCTAATTGTTTGAGTTTTGCATCAACTTGTACTTTTTCGAGTTGTAATTTCTGTCTTTGAGCTTCTTCTTCTTCCAAACTAAAAAAGAAAATAATAAGCTATTATCATGCACAAATCCAGGTCTTTTAAACTTTTATGTAAAATATTATGAGGCTCTTACGTATATATTGCCCTTATTAAACTGATCGGATGATGTCCTCATATTCTCGATAAGACCCTAGAAAATTCCCTTCCCTAGACTACTTCAGGGACTTATATGGGCAGAAGGCCAGAATTCTTTTATACTAAAGAAGGAAGGACTCCTCACAGTCAGTTTAAAAAATTTTATTGCTAAAAATGTCACAGGCCCTAGGGGTCTAAGGGTTCGTCTCAAAAATTCGCTTTAATTCGCTTCACAATTCGCTTCATTTTCACCTTAGACGAAGTGTTATTGTGCATACAAAGTATGCACAATAACACTTCATCTGAGATGAAAATTGACAGGAATGAAGCGAATTTATTAAGCGAATTTTTGAGATGGTTCCTAAATAGTCTTAAAATTAACAAGTATTTAAAGAAAACTAGGTATTTTTAGTATTCGTTTACAAAAAAATTTGTCTTTATTCAACTTACGTACCTCTCTTCAAGATCTTGTATTCCTTGTTGTAATTTCTTCTTCTCTTCTTGCAGTTTCGTGCCTTTCTCTTCTTCGTCACCAACTTTCATTTCAAAATCTTGTATTAAATCTTCTAGTTCTTGTTTGCGTTGCATTAATCTGTTACGTGCTTCTTCAGCCTCCTGGCATAATTCAGTTTCAGCTTGAAGTTGTTCAGCTAATGTATTCTTTTCATCAACAAGTTTTTCATGTGTTTTTGCTAATTCGGCATGTGAAGCTTGAATTTTATCGAATGATTCAACTAACTATAATGAGGGAAAAGAAAAGTTAACGTAAGAGAAATCCATAAAGTGCTATTGGTAATTGCATTATGTTCATAGGAGAATCATATTTGAACATGGTTGCATGGTTGTCGCAAGGCTCTTCCCCTCAGAAGGAAATGAGTGATTCCCCTGCAAGTTTCGAAGGGTGAAGAACGTTAAAATGTTTATGACAATCTAATAAAGTTTGTTTGTTCTGAAAAGCACAACAATTTCCTTCAAGAATGCATAAAAGTTTATATAAATGACTAGGAATTGTATGTAAATTTAATGAAGGAAAGGAGAAATTTTGTAAGCATGTATATAAAATATTAATAATTTCATTGACTGTCAAAGCGAAATTTTCTGCAAAACACTAAACATTATATTGCAGATTGCTGTTGAGCACAAAATAGAAAATAAAACACTAAGGAGAACGTTTAAAAGACAGTTGGTTCTCGTAAATTACCCTACCATTTAAGGAACCATCTGAATAATGTTTCTTAAAACTTCTGTCACTACGTACAAATAATAAATAAATGATACAAATTTATAAGAAAGACTTCGTATTGTAATACGAACCAACTTTATCACAGAAGAAGTGTTTTTGTGCATACTAAGTATGCACAAAAACACTCCTTCTGTATGAAAATGGATACGAATTTCCATACGAATTTTGTGGACAGTCCCCTATAAGAAAGACTTACCTTCTTGTGCTCCTCTTCTTTAGCATGTAATTCATCCTCTTGTCTGGTTACGTTTAACAAAGGTTTTACTTTTGTGAATAATCTCCACCATTGCCAATTTCTTAATTTCATCCAGCTACGACCGTTGCGTTGAATAACACGAATAGCAGAAAGTTGTTGAATACGTTTTTTGTAGTTACGTCGAGCAATGTTTCCACGACAAAATGCTTGGAATTGAACAATAATTTCTGTTAACTTGATATCTCGTTCTTCTTCAAGATGAGCAAGAACACCAGCTCGGAAGAAAATTTTGGATTGACCAATTCGGTAGAGATTAGGATCCATCTCCAAGTTGTCAATCTGCATATAAAAAAAATAAAAAAATTTAACATAGAAAAACCACTCTAATTATCTTACTAATTTTTTTTCCATTTTTGCACTTGTGAGTTGTGAAGTACGATCAACTGTTTGTTTAAGGGAGTACACATGTATCCAGAGAATTTCAACAGTAACAAAAAGTTGGTGTTTGTTGGCATCATACCAGCAGATAAAACAATTGAATTTTAAGGTCAGCCTTAGGTCAATATTAAAGAATTTAACATCGCCAAATATGTCTATCTTTCAATTAATACTATTTCAATAAACTTTTAATAAAAAAACTTATATGAGGGTAGCCTCATTGGATTTATCTAAACTTAATGAAGGTTAGGGCCTGAAGAGAATACAGTTTCCCCACTCTCCCCCATAACATACATAAGATCTCGAAAATTCACTTTAAAATTTCCTTCATTCTCATCAAATTCATCTTAGAAAAGTGTCTTTGTGCATCCTTCTATTTGTACATCAAATTATAGTGAACAACATACCATTTGTTTTGCAGCTTTTCGTCCATCCATAAATCCTTTTGGTACAATGCCAGGACATAAAATTTCATAACGTTGTCGGAACTCTTGGAAAAGAATTCTGTTAGGGAAACCTTGACGACAGATACGAATACCTTCCAATACACCATTACATCTTAATTGATCGAGAACTAAGTTATTGTTAATTTTACCAGCTTTCTTCTCGTAATTTGGAATAATACAACGTACGAAGTTAGGCTTTGTTGAATTCAAGGTGTTCATAAGACCAGACAATTGTTCCTAAAAAAATGATCTACTATAAAAAATTGATCGTTAGAAACGCTTTGTAACAACTTCTGCTTCGATCCTATCAAGATTCATTCAAAAGAAATATCTTTGACAATTCATCCTAGTCGAAAATAAAAAGATTTCTTGTGGTTACAAAACCTTAGAACTTATGATGCAATATTAATCTTGGCAACTGTGTTGGGCAACTTTATAAATCATGTGTGGAAAATGAAAAAGACATGCTGGCAGTTTTCATGTTGAAAATTCTTACCTTATACAATTGTGATACTGTTCGGAACATACCCTTTCGAGTACGAGAACCAAAGGCTGAGTCCATTCCTTCAGTGACACTCATTCCAACAATGTTCTCAACATCTTTCCACAATTGGTTCATGAAGGTTTCGGCTGAGGAACTCATCAATGTAACAATATTGTCATTCAATGGATCCATATTCTTGGTCAACCATTGGGTAGCAGAATAATCAACACGACCAGCGTAGTGAATAACACAGAAATCAGAGTTTGAACGGAAATCTGGTTTCAAATACTTTGGATGTTTGGTATGTTGTTTGTGTAATTTTTCAGTATATGATTTATCGGTAGCTTTTGGGAACCAACATTCTTCATCTAACAATGCAAGCACACCCATAGGTTTTTCAATTAAGTCAATAGTAGGTTGTAAATCCAATCCAAAATCAATAAATTTCCAATCAATGCCTTCCTTTTGGTACTCTTCTTGTTCCAAAACAAACATAGTGTGGTTAAAAAGTTGTTGTAACTTTTCATTTGTGTAGTTGATACACAGTTGCTCAAAAGAGTTAAGTTGGAAGATTTCAAAACCAGCAATATCAAGGATACCAATGAAAGACGTGCCATCTCGTTTTCCTTTGTTGAAAGACTTGTTTATTCGGCCAACCAACCATTTGAACATACGTTCATAAATGGCTTTGGCTAAAGCTTCAACAGCAAATTCTACTTGAGCTTTAGTTTGTGCTTTTTGGGTGAATTCACGACCAACTTTCACTTTTGGTTTTAATAAAGCTTTAGTGAAATCTGTAACAGGCATGCCAAGTAAATGACAGATCTTTTGAGCAGTGGTGTTATCTGGTAAAGTAGCTTGATCAGATTTACGTTCTTGCTTAAACTCCATGTTACCAAAAAGTAAGACAGCTGAGATGACTTTAAAGACTGGGTCAAGCTCTTCTTGTGAGACACCCATATCTCTCATTGCTTCAAGAGTTGCTTTGAACTCTTGTTTATCATCAATATTGGGTAAAGATACAAGTCCATTGGACATGAAGTTGTAGTTCTTTGGCTCCAAGAGTAAAAATTGTTCTAAAAATGAAGGGTACCAAATAAGTGATAAAATAAGCCAGTTTGACCAAATCACAAATAACAAATTGAAGAAAGTCATATCAAGCGAAATAAGGGGAAAAAGACATAGGCAATAAGACATTTGCTGACATGACAAAATAATTAGGATTTGTGAATAGAGAAACCTTTTTCTAAATCTCAAAAGAATAGGTTCCAAAGATTTCAAGACCAGATATATGCCCTTAAAAATATAGTACATGGAAAAAAGGTGGGTATAAGACTTACTCTTTACTTCAGGACTAGCTCCAAGTAAAAGTTGGTAAAAGATATGGAAGATTCTCTCTTCTGGGGCTTGTCGTACAATACGGGCTTTTTCCAATAAGTAAGATTCGATGTTAGCTCCACATATAAAACCAGAGTTGTCAAAGGTGACACGAATGAATTTACCCTATAAAAAGAACAAATTAGGGTTAAAAAGATTCTTAATAATAATAAAATATTTATAATAAATAAACAAATTAATTCCCTTTGCTTTGGTCTTGCTTAGGTCTTTGCTTAGGTCTTGACTAAAAACTTCGTTTCACAATTGTTTAGTATTCAACTCAGAGCAACTGCCTGTGCATACATAGCAAGGAAACAAATTTTTATAGCAAACAAACAATTAGCATATATTGTGAATCTTTCTATAAGAGAGGCCAACCGCATCAAATCATTTCGTTTTCATCTCAGAAGTGTTGTTGTGTATAGACACTTCTTCTTTCTAGTAAAGTGAGATAAAATGATAAGATATCAGAGAAAAAAACCCTCCAAAGATTGAAATGTGGAAATAAATTTTTAATAAAAATACTGACTAAGGGCTTCACAAATCGCTTCATTTTCAACTTAGATGAAGTGTTATTGTGCATACTAAGTATGCACAATAATACTTCATCAGAGATGAAACTTAACAGGAATTAAGCGTATTTATAAAGCAAATTTTTGAGACGGTTCCTAAGTACTGAAAAATTATACTTACAAATCGAGAAGAGTTGTCATTTTTCACAGTTTTGGCATTACCAAAAGCTTCAAGAATTGGATTAGCTTGCAACAATTGTAATTCAAGTTTTCCCTAAAATAAGAACAAATAAGAACAGATCGGAATATTAGGTACAACATGAATGTGTAACTCATATATAACTCTGAGTGTTATGGTTATATTCACTGATTAGTATTCTGCGTCATGTCATGATTTATGTTGCAGGGATGTCATCTTAACGTTTCTCTTTTCAGAATATTATTCCTAACATATATCATTTCATTTTTATCTCAGTTGAAGTGACATTTGTAAAAAAAGTATGCATAAGAAAATAACTTCTAGAAATTGATACCAACATTACAATTTCAATTCAAAAGGAGGTGGCTTGATGTTTATCTTAACCCTATTAGGCCTAGGGTATTTTGGGGCTGTTCAGGACTAGGTGGGGGGGGATTCCCCAAAAAGGAGAAAAACAGAAAAATCGGAAAAATTGTCGGAAAAAAGCGGAAAAATCCGATATAATCTGAAAGATTTTCTTAAATACTACAACTGTGCAAAGTTTCAAGTGAAATAAGGTATCCAGTTAAAAGATATTACCATTTGTTCATATGGTTATTTTTTAGGGATTTGACTGTAATTTTATGGGTGGTTCCGACTAATAGCCAATAACTTCTAAAATGAACATGGAAATTCAATAAAAATTTGTGGAAATGTGGGAAAGGAAATTATATTAAATGTGACCGAGTTTCAATCTAGTTTTGTCGTCAAGAAAAGTTATCAAAACAAGTTCAGGAAGGGGGGGATCCCCCCCCCTAGGCTTAATATGGTTAAAAGAATATCAATATCAACTAAACCAAAATATGTATACTTATAAAAAAAAACGTAGCAGGGTCTAATCTAGAAAAGTTAATTTTCATCTCAGATGAAGGGTTATTGTGCATACATTGTATGCACAATAACACTTCATCTGAGTTGAAAATGAAGCAATTTGTGAAGCTTCTTTTCAGTTTAATACGGACAATATGTATGTAAAAGAACTTCATTTTCAAAGAACACTAGATATTTGTAGGACTATTTTACATAAAATTGGCACATTGACTATCATAATTCAAGGATAACTAAATACTTATATATGACACTTTAGGCATTAGAAGGGTATACAGTAATTCAAGGGCCAACTTAAGAATATCAAATTTTCTTGAGATATTAGATCAGACAGAAACACATTATGCTACTAGTTAGGAGGTTATGGAAATTCTTTCCATTGATTACTTAATAATAGTTTATTTGATAAATGAAGTTTAATTTTGATCATTTTAGAAAGTCTTTTGTAATTATTAATTAGAGGTAATTAAATGCTTAATCCTGCCATTTTCATCTCAGAAGAAGTGCTTTTGTATGTACTTAGTTTGTACAAAAACACTTCTTCTAAATGAAAATTTCAAACAGACAATAATCATCTGTCCTAATTTTTTACCATATAAGGTAACAATTGTTTAAAGATGAAATTACTAAAATTATAAAATTATATTAAAGTAATTTCAAAATTGGTTTCGGACGTATCTAATTCAGTAATTATTAGAACTATTTCCTGAATCACTTGAAATGTAGTAATATCTTTTCAAATTAAATATTGTCTGAAGGCAACCACTAAGAGGTGTTCTAAAAAATAGGTGTTCCGAAAGAAATTTCTTCTTGTGAAATAGAGCTGTTCTGAATACTTTAATGCAGAAGATATTCCTGTAAAACGGAGCTGTTCCTAGACATTGTCAGATAGATCAGTAAAAAAAATATTAACTGTGATCTAAGATCTAAACTAAAATGCTCTTCATAGGTTACTTACTTGGGTTTTGTCATCAGTAGCAGCAGGTTTGGCTGAATGACGCCCAGCAATAGCAGTCAAATATTGGATTACTTTCTTTGTATTTTCGGTCTTACCAGCACCCGATTCTCCTCTACAAGAAACATAAAACGTTTTAGTTATAGAATAAGATTCAAACATTCGGATTATCTCAAACTTGTTTATAATTTCATTATAGAAGTGACCTGATGCAAATTTTGATAAACTGGCTTTAATACATAAGAAATGTTTTTTTTATAAAGATTATACTGCCATTTCTGTTAATCAAATTTTGGTTCAGAATCATTCTCTTGCATTTACAGTGTACTGTCCGATGAACAAATAAAGTGTTTTTTTAAATACATACGTGCAAAGGATAGATTGGTTGTCACGATCTTGAAGCATACTTCTGAATGCTCTATCAGCAATTGCGTAAACATGAGGTGGTACTTCATGTCGTTTCTTTCCTTTGTACAGAGCAACAACTTTTTCTGTGTAAATTGGAATTCTTTTGTAAGGATTAATTACCACACAAAACAAGCCTGAGTAGGTCTAGAATAAAGTGGAGAATGCAAAATTATTCACTCATTCCTATAAGAAAATGTTTAACCAGGTTATAGCTACACTGTTTCTTTATTACAGCATGTGGTGCTAGTCTGTCAGCCCATCAGTTGAATAAAGGCAATGTTTATTTAAAAAAAGCCTTAACTATACCTAGCTAGAGCAGGGTTTTTAAAAAAAATACCAAATAGATTTCAGACAATTTTGAAGGAAAGGGCACTTTCACAATCATAACTGAAGGAGCAATGTCTCCTATTGACAGATGATTAAAAAAAGCCTGTATTAGACGAAACTAGCCCTGCTATGTTAGGGGCCATCGATATTAGATTTTCATCATTTTTAGCGGCGTTTGGCCATTAATGCTGAGACCTCCTGCCCCTGATGGAGACAGATATGAGGTTGAGGTTGAGGTTTATATGTATCGTCGCCTCCATAAAAGAAAATATAAGGTGTTTGTGTTTTTCAAAGAATGTTTTCAAAGATATATAGTAAAAAGTCAGACCAAAAACTTTAAACCCTGCAAAGCCTTCAAGTAAGCCACATGAATCTGAGACCATGGTCTGTGAAATTCATATACTGTATATCAGATAAATATTTGTGACCTGTCACAAGACTCAGCTATCGAAGAAGTCTGTGTAACATTTTGAATAAAGTTTGTGTCAGGATGTTTTCATTATTTTCTTCTCCTCAAGGTAGTTTTGTTGTGTAAAATGGGAATTGATCACCACCTAAGGAAAAAACACCATATACGTGGTTGGACGTGTCGAAAATCCTTTACTGTAAGAGACTTTTGCCACACTGGTAACGTCATTAACCTTTACCCCCTCCTCCAACCTGTAACAGCTAATTGCAATTAAAAATGACAAAAATCGAATGTTGACGGCATCCTGGTTTGCATCCTCCTCCTGGTCGTATAAAATTTAGAAAAAATCGCAAATTTTTCACCCGGTGAATCTGATAAATTAGTAAATAGTAAAAAATTTTTTTTAGCAAGCTACGACAACAATATTTCTTCGCTGCTCCCGTGGTTTGATGAGCTCAACCTGTACTCTTACTCAGAGCCTATTTCGGCTTCACAACCTTGAAACTCGGTTTGCACTTGAAAGAAAACACCATTTAAACCATACATACGAAATGGAGAAGATCTGTAATTGGTTCCAATTGGCTCTTTACTCTCAAAGTTAAAACACTGCCTCCAAATATTGTGAACCATGGACCATTATCTATATTATAGATGTTATAGCTATGCACAGAAAATTCTCCCCACATTGACAAATTCTTCTCACACAGAGGAATTTGATTGAGCAGGGTAAATTCTCTCCCTATTTAAAAGCCTTGCACTTGTACAAATTGATCATCCATATACATCTTCTAATCATTGTAATCAAGACTCATCTTCAGAACCGAAGGACCCCATAGCCATCACATAAAAGCTTTTTCTTTCTTTCTAGAGTGCAAGAGAGAAGAGCAGCGAGGTAAAAGTGAAAGAGCAGGCCAGAAAAAAAGTATATTTAATAGAACTTACATAGATCAAGTCTGAGAAATATCTGTCTTTCAAGTTGTGTAATACACTGGCTTCATTTAAACAAGTAAGATCTGCCATATCTTCCACTTTATCGAATTTTGGAGGGTTCATCCTTTGAATATCATCTTTGTGAAAGGTGACCTTTTTGCCACCATCAATTTCCGCAATAATCTTGTCTCCTTTCTCTTCCTTGACACTAGCGGATACGAACCCATGCTCTTCACTGGGAACCCAAACCAATTTCTTTGCAGCCCAAGCAGCGTGAGCAACGGGGTCAGAAACTGATTTCTTGTCGACCATAAGAATACGAAGATCTTCTTCTACCGACATCTTCTTTGTTTTCTAGTTACAGGCCAGAATAAAAAATTTAAGTTTGAGTTTAAAATTATTTCACAGAGACTGTCCTTTTCACTATTGTTGGTAGCGTCACCAGTCACCACCAGTACAATGTGATAGACTATAAAATATTTGTCACTGTATAAAGTATTCCTCTGGTTAAATGCACCGAACGCCTTCCAAGTAAGGCCCTGCCCTTCTTGACATTTGATTGGATAATTTTTGAAAAGTCACGTGGGAAAACAAACTCTTGTTCACACGCGCAAACAGATCTAAGCCAAGAAATTCATTAAATAATCGCATTTTTCTTAGGTCAGTGTGAATCATATCTAAAGAGAAAAATCAACAGCGCAGATCTAGCTGTGGGAGCTGAAACGTAACAACGCTCCTTCGAAGGAGCTTAACGAACAGTCAACTCCATTTTGGAAAATACTTCACATTAAAGCATAGACTATGCTTTAAGTTAAAGTTTTTCACCCAAATCACTTCGCAATCCCAAAGAACGAAACGATATTTAAGAAGATGTGAGGCCTAATTTCGCAAATCGCGTACGTGACTTTTCTGAAACGGCGGAAAAGACGATCCCATAAAAACGGCTATAAAAACACATTTCTTTAATTGTCTTTACCAAATATGGTAATGTATCAAGTTACACATTTTAATTGTTTGTTTAACAACACAACATTAAAGTAAACGACTCTTTCACAATGTCTCTAAATGAGAATATAGCGAGTTCATGTCAAAATAAAACCACGAATAGCCGCTAAAAGATTGAATATAGAGTTTATTGCTGTCTTTTAAATAGCCATTCATCTAAAATGCATGACATTGTCATTTATTATTCGAAAATGTTTAAATTTTCAGACATTTTCAATTCTCAGACTAACTCGCCAGAAAATGATGGTGTATTTAATTAAGTGAGGGGAATGTGTCAGTAGTGAATGCTTTTGACTTAGCTAAACGTAATTTTTTTTTTTTAAAAGGCTAATCATTATTTGTTAAACTAGTACTTAAGAATTGATTGAAATGACTTTTTTTATCAATTTTATTGCTCGCTTCAGAAGCAGCCAACGAGAGGTGTTCGTCAAAATAGGTGTTCTACATTGCCAGGAGCTATGTTTTTCTCTACAGTC
>JAUCNQ010000001.1:0-17914 GCA_032352715.1 Bougainvillia muscus | reverse complement strand
AAAATCTGCTACGAACATGCTATTGAGTTAAAACTTGGCACATATGTTCCTTGTAATAAGAGGAACAAAATGACGTAGAGAAAGTTTTCAAAATGGCCGCCATTTGGTGATGACGTCATCAAAAATTTGAAAATTTCCAACTTTTTGGTAAAATATGACCAATTTTCAAATTTTAATCACAATATATCTATAACAGATTTTAATGTTCTGTTTTTTTTATGTTAATGCCAGTACCCAGTAGATTAACAATATATATTTTTATTTCACGTAACTGTGACATTTCGAGTCAGAATGACGCGCCAATTTTGACAAAAATTCCAAAAAATCTAAAAATGCGTTATTACGTCATAAAATGACGTCACCATAAAATAACGTCATAAAAAGTGTTTATATTGAAAGATATTATTAATTTGAAGATATTGTATAAGTTTGAAGCCAATTACTTTACCACATAAAAAGTTATGGAAAAAATCTTTTGTCGTAATTTTAGCAGGATTTCTTAAAAATTTGATAGGTGGTCTCGAGCAATAGCTTATAATTTCAGAATGATAGGTTGTATGCGGCTAAAACTTTCAGAAAACGTGCCCAATAGGATTTTAAATTTTAGGTAAATTTTCAGTTCAATTGCTTATGAAAAACAAAAGTTATTAGAATACATAAAGGCTCACAATAGGGTTAATAAAACAGCCTGATGAAATCTGGAGTAATACTCCAGATTCTAACTGATTATTTGTTAAAATCTTTAATAGACAACATAACTTTTCTTGCAGTGTATTATGTTATAAGATTGTTGTTGTTGTAACGGAATACAATAAGAACAGTTATATTTACTTTGTAAAGTGTCATACCTACAGCTTAGTTAATCTTAAGAATTTGAAAATATCACTCGGTTTCTCATTGTTTTGTTAACAATGTCTGTATGTAATACAGTGGAATCACAATAATGGAACCACGGATAAGTGGAACTCCCGCTAAGTGGAACCATTCTTACTGGTCGATTGGTGTTTGTTGGCCTCCATTGCCACCACGGATAAGTGGAACATTCGCCTACTGGAACCATATCTGCTGTCCCCTTAGGGTTCCACTTTCATTTCATTTTTTCCACGATTCACCGTGTTTTGTAGTACGTGTTTTGTGCCATATCTTTTTTTACAACTGAATTTATAGATAGTAAAGACCACCTATCATAAATGCGGTTAATCACGGGCAAATCATTACGAACCTTGAACAAGTATAACCCTCGTTCAGTGGTGGATCCAGCCATAGTCTACGAGGAATACGATGAAGAATTGCGCGTTTCAATTCTCCAGTCCATTGTTGTGACTAGATAAAAATATGTTCTGAATCCTCGTCTGTAGTTTCCAATGACTTTAGGTAATGAAACTTGCAAGTGAAGTTACCTGTCCAAAGTTCCTTCATATTGAGTATATTAACCCTAATCTACTTTGGGGGGGGACGGACCCCCTCCGTTTATTTTTTAATAACTTTTGTTCCCACCATGCTATCATTTATCACTTTTAGTTTAAATCTATTTAACATCTGTTGGCAAAGTTTCATGTCAGCAGGTTGGGTAGATCAGATTTTATGGGTCATTGTTCAAGACCACCTATAAAATTTGCATATTTCTCTTTGAAAATATGCAATATTTAAGAACCCTGTAACTTCGAAAGTATATAACATTTTGACTTGAAATTTCAAACAAAGGTTCTTTGTAACGCAATAAATATAGTGATGACGTCATTTTTTTCCGGAATCGGAAATTTTTTGGTTTTCCGGAACTCCGTTTTTTGTGCCAAAATCTAAGATGGCTGCCGATTTTTACACTGAAAGTAGTTTCGAGACCCAGCTGCAACCTATAACAACTGTTTTACACCTGTTTTTCCAAGTAAACCTGATAATTTTAGCAGCAATGAAGGTACCGAAATATAGGGGAAAATGAGAGGTTTTATGACGTCATTACGACGTCGATGACGTAATCAACAAAATGACCTCGCCCAATTGTATGTATGTGTGTATGCTTTATTTCTACTCGGATTTTAATCCTAGCTTGTAGCTAATTCAGTCCGAGTGTGAATGATTGACACAATCCGTCCGACTGTGATCCGGCTCCAAGTCCGTAAGTTCCATTTAAGTCAAGCTCCGTATGTCCAAGGATTACAGATGCGCCTCTACGCGTTTACCCACCTGTAGACTAACAGTTCCCTGGCTTGGGTACAAACCTACACCGTTCGAGTGATTTGCCTCTGATTAGCCAGATTACAGGTGCAAGCCACTACACCCGACTAATTGATCCTTAGATGGTGAGTTACTGTCGTGCCAAGTTTCATTACCTAAATCCTAGCCAATCAGGAGATCTTACTGGGGGGGCTGATTCCGCTTCCCCTCCCCCAAGTGAGAAGAGTCTGAAAAAGCCCAGGTAGATTAGGGTTAAACCACAAGACCAATTTCATGACGTCGTATACAGCTGGCATTACGTTATTTTCAGGCTCCGTTTCCTTGAAAAATCGTATACGACAAAATGTTGACTTCAGCAAAACGCAATGACGTCGTGATAAAACGTCTTATTGTTTTAAAAAATATCATCCATAACCATGCCCAAATCTAAAACTACGACATTACTAAGTTAGATAGAGGTGACTTACATGTGTTTATAAGTTGTCCAAATAGGCAAGGCTTTTAGGGTTAATGCTTTTATTAAACAACTTGTTGAAATCATGAGTTTTCAACACTTTTCTTAATAAAGTCCTTAATGTGAATTATAATGTTTATACAGTGGCAGTTATGCACAAAATTCATTGTCCTTAAATAGTTATATGTTGGTTTCTCCTACGAAACATCCAAATATTTAATAAACTACAATTGAAAAAGATCCTCGCGAATTACTAAATAACCCGCGGCGATTCGAACAGACAGAAGGGCAAGTGGTTGGAATGCACATTCCCGTCTGACATTTTGTAATATTTTGTTCTGCTAGTAAAATTCGTCTATGCAAGAGGTTTAATTAACAAATGGGTCCAATAATATTATTTCCTCCTGCAGGCTATTGACACATTGTACGATAGGCATATCAAATATTCAACTAACTGAATATCTTCCAAGCCTTTTGGGTGTAGTTTCTTAAACCTGTCATGTAGCCGCTGATAGGCAAGTTTGAGCTCGAACAAAGTCTGCCGAACCATTAGGCTACAAATGGTTCAATGCAGGAACGCGCCTGTATTCCTTGAGCATATGGAGTTTGAATTAAAAGGAAACTAGAAGCTTGGAGCCGTGATTCAATTTAATGGAGTGCATCACTCATTCAAACGCAGAATGAATAGGCTCACGAAGCTACGATTAAAATCTTATGTATTTTATTTATTTCAATTATTTAACGTTGGCCTAACAATAGTAGAAATTGAACTAATAAATACCAACAATACTAAAAACAACCACAAAATAAAAATGACATCTTTCTATAAGCATATCGTGCACTCGCAAAGATCTTGCAGTTTTAGACAATGTAATTTTCTCTAAAAGGTATTTAAGGTGGGCACAGTTTTTACATAATCAGGAGTATTGTTCCACAATAGACTTCCAAGGAAAGCAAAGGTATTCGTACCAAATTTCTTAGTCCGTACACTTGGTTAGGTTAAAACATTTGTCCTTCTCAGTCCATAATGGATCGGCTTCACGACGAAGGTTTCTTGCATGAAGGATGGCTTTAGATGTTTTCCTGTTTTGTATATTTCACACATAAGCTGAACCAGATGAAACGCGTGGATATATTGAGTTTTGTGTTTCGCAATAAGTCATCGTAATTTAGATCGAATTCGCCAATAACTGCTTTTAATAATCTGAGTGTAAATAAAACCCACGCACATGATGCAGCTAATGACAGCTAATGGCAGCTAATGATAACTACCGTATTCCTTTTCAGACAAGCCCATCCGTGGATAATCTCACTCGCAGATGAAAATATACTTTCTTACGAAAAAGACATGGGGAAAAGAGAAAGCAACTTATTTTACGTAAAATGTCAAATTTAGTTCTCCTTTATTCATTGTCTCAAGAAAATGTTTTTCCATAAATACCGACTCCGCATTCAGACTGATAACAGTTTGCGTGTTTGCTATTACAATTTGTTTTTATAAGCAACCAGTACTCAAACAGGGAAAATATAAGCAGCTTTTGGTACTCAACTTTGTAACCATTTCCTTTTTCATCATTTTCCTTCAAAAATTACTAAATAGGTGTTGACTTTAAGCAACTTTTTGGCAACTTTGAGTATTCTAACTATTAAGGCTTCTGAAATATGACCTTAGTTGCTTATATAAAAAAGGGTATTTACTTATATGTGCTGCTATATAAACTCGAGAAAATAAATTATCGGCAATTAATAATAAAATGACTCTCCCCCTCTTTTTCTTCTGACTCTTTCTTGCTACCTGCAGATACATCCCGCCCGCAGATAAGATCAATTTCTAGGCGCTTTAACACCAGGAAAGCCAAGGGCTTATCTGCTGAATAATTCAGCATCACGTTAGTGTTCAAATTGAGAGTGAAAATTGTTTGGGAAAAAAACAATTCATTCATTCCATTCATGTGGTTGTCTGGCCTAGTGGACTAAGGTGTCGAATTCCAATCTTTACTAAATCAACGTAAAATGTTAATTTATTCTTTCATAGGAATAGACATATGCAGTATAATCCCGGTTACTAGAACCTCCAAGGAACCAAGAATTAAGCGCAGTTCTCGTTAAGCCGAATCCTGGGAAAATAAGATATTACAGTGATTAGCAAATTTATGTCTGTTTTACGTCAAGAGTTACTTAAAACGAAAGAAATTCTATTCAACATGTTTTGTGACTTCTTTGGCCCAAGTAAAAAGTTCGAGTTATCCGAAGAAATTGTCCGAAAATAGGACAAAATATGGTCCGAGATATAAATTATTCGAGGTTAGAGTTAACGAGTGATTTTTACAAGAAATTATTAGGAAAGGTTCAGGGGACCGACGGAAATAGTTCGAGATAACAAATTTCGAGTTATCCGGTGTTAGAGTTACCGAGATTATACTATAATTCTAATAAACTTTGTATCTACGTGGAAGATTAGCAAAATTGATAAGTACTAATCGCAGGAAATGGTCTGATATAAGCTTGCTAATTAGCTCACATATCATATGAGATGATTATTATAGAGGCTGACATCCTTTTTGTTTCTGTAACACACAACCACATGATTCCTTTTCAAATGGTGCCAAAAACTATCAAATAGCTATCAAATAAAAAATAGTTTGCGACCCATGGATCATACTACCATGATGTTTTACCTAACATGAAATCTCTCATTTTACATAGGTACAAACATTAACACAGATTACTAAGGAAACGACTTAATCAGTAGATTTAAACTATTACTTCGTGACATCATGCACGTGCATGCTCCAGTGCAAAAAACTGACATCATTTTATTGACAGAACAATGTTTAAACTAAACACTTAATATGTAAATGACAACAACAACTGATTAACTTGAGTGGAATGTATAATATTTGTGGTAAACTTTCTTCCGGTTTAACCCTGCCTTCAAATGCAAGATTAGATTTCATTCCATCGGAAGTTTATTGCTAATACTAGACTGAAATTCTAAAATGAAAATCAAATCGAAAAGGGATATCAGTGGCAGATCCAGTCCTATTTAGAGCAACACCATGACGACCTATACAGGTTTTATCTCCAAATAGCTTTATGTATGGTGATGGTTCTTAGAGACTCATCATCATATACAAAGCAATTAAAACTTAATGAATTTTAGGATCCTTTTTACTTTTTTGACTTGGTAACAGTTTGCTTTGTATCCACTTGTGAACATTTTATACGTCAAAATATACCAAAACACATTCCAAACACGACTGCCATGTTATGTGACATCTTGACATCATGAAGACGTTGTTTAATGGGATTTCCGATGTTTAAAGTGATTCATGACCCGTATAATACTAACCGCCAAATTACACAACTTTTGTCTAGACATCATTTATACGTCATTTTTTCATGCGTTCCATGGTTTGATCTGACTATTGTTTGACCCTCCCTCTTGCATACCAAGAGATCAACTGATTCAGTGCCGAATATGTAGCTCATTACTAGACGTTGTTTGATTTCTGCTACAGAAGTAGCAGAAATCAAACAAGATTGCTAACCGCAATTAGTTACTGCACTGACGAGTTAAGAATGAGTTATTACAAAAATAGTAAAGAGTGTTTGAATTTAGGAGTGGTAGGCGTTCTTATGAGGTTTTGGTCGTTATAGCAGGAATAGGAAGGAAATAAAAGAGTATTACTTCCGAAAATTTATCATGATTCACTGAAATTCTTATTCTAAGTTGTACTATGGTTAATTATTTGCATACTCTGAAAACACATGCCGTTTTAGTATCGTCGTTAGGACGTTATATAAATGCTCTGTACCGGATGTGTTTTAAAACTTAGGGATCATACGCAATGAACAATTCATTCATTCAAATACACTTTTTTTTATAAGAAACCAGTTCTCAAACAGTAAAAATGTAAGCAACTATTGATAGGCTGGCATAATTTTTACCAAAGGTTCCAAACTAATCCTTTTCGCAATTAAGTAAACATGCAGACACTTTTCCTTTTCAAATCATTGTTGACAGTCTAGAAGACAAACCAAAATTCCATAAAACCCAATTTGAAATTATTTTGAGTGAAAATATAGTTGTTTTTCCAGTCGTACTGTTTTCTCCAACTTTGTAAGGTTAATTAAATGCCATACTTCATAAATGGAACGGCATACGTTACGCGTTAAACTTTACGATTTTATCAAACAACCTGCTGAAATCTACACTTTGTATGCTAAAATCTTAAGCCTATTAGGCCCAGGGGGCGGACCCCCCCCTCCCCTTCTGAACTTTTTTTGATTACTTTTTTTGACGACAAACTAGATATTGAAACTCGGTCGCATTTAATATAATTCCCTTTCCCATATTTTCAAGAATTTTATTGATTTTCCACAGTTACTTTATAAGTTATTGGCTATTAGTCGGAACCACCCATAAAATTACAGTCAAAATAACAATATGAACAAATGATGATGAGTATTGGATGTTTTATTTCACTTGAAACTATGCACTGTTTTAGTATTTATTAAAATATTTTAGGTTATATCGGAATTTCGACAATTTCACCGATTTTTCCGTTTTTTCGCTTTTTCCAGTAAATTTCGGAAAATCCGGTAATATTTCCGGTATTTTCCGAGCAATCAGGTGGTTATAAACCCAATACTTCATAAGATGCATTATCATATTACGCACTCTGGCAGAAAAGGAACCTAAAAAACTCAACCGCATTGGATTTTATCGGACTTTAATCAAAGTACATATTTTCCGGGGATTTCGACGTATTTTATGACGTCACTGACGTAATAATGACGTCATCAGAAAAATAATGACGTCAGCTTGTTTGTATTAAGGTGAGGTATAACTTTGCGAAGGTTTATGTTTTGCGGATGCATACTTCAGAAGTTATGGAGGTGGGCGGAATCCTCCCCCCCCCCTAGTCTTAAACAACGTAAAACATAAATTTTTATGAAGGATAAGCAATTTGTCAACACGCTCCTATATACGGATAAAATAAATCATTCTCCAAATCTGCAATAGTACGTTGACGCAAAAATACATTTTGTATGGCGTATTATGGTAATTGCATGCTCCACTGTCTACAATAAAGTCCAGAACTAATTAATCTCCATTAATTAATTTATAATAATCATGATTTTCTTAAGCAACATTTCAGATTTCTCCAGCTTTGTTGATAAAATCATTAACGGTTAACCCTTGATGCCTGGTGGTAACAAAATTGTCGCACACGATTCAACAATCCTGAAGCAAAATACTTATTGCATGTATGTATATGTATATCCATATGAATATGACCATCTATTATGTATATGACCATTTAATTAACATTAAAGCCTAGTTCCCACTTATAAAGAAAAGTTCATCGCCTATTCATTGCCCTATTTCCATCGGCCAGAATTCATCGTTTGTTTTTATTGACCATTTGTTCCCACTAGAGTTAATTTTGATAGCTTTAAATCACTGAAGATCCACAAAATCACTTTAAAATTTTAAGTGAAACATGTGTTGTATTGTTAAAATATGCGGCATTCTTTTAAGTCTTCAATTAGATAAAAGAAGTTAGAATTTAGGGCGACGAATTCAGGCGATGAATATCAAAAAGTTGTGATGTTTATCGCCCGGTTCGTTGCCCCGTTCGTCGCCCCGTTCGTCGCCTTATCTTTAGGGCGATAAAGTTTTGGGCGACGAAGTTTTAGTGCTCCCACTTAAATTTTTAGGTGATGAAGTGGACAATGAGAGGACGATGAGAGGACGATGAGAGGGCGATGAGAGGGCGATGAACTATTTTACGCAAGTGGTAACCTACCTTAAATGTTAAACGGTTAACAACATTAATGCAGTGGTAATCATTTCAAGGAAACGTGATTAATTTTCAGATGATCCTATGTTACCAAATCGTTGGCGAATAAAGCACTACAGAATACAAAATAACTATTAATTACGAATTAAATTTTTCTAATCATGTCATTCGGATTTAAACCAAAATACGGATTCCATGAGGATGTCTCTCTAAATACCGATCATCTTTGATTAATTAGAAATGTGTTATCTTTTGATTAATCTAGTAAGAATTCTGCATGTCCACTTAAATAACTTGACTATGGTCTGGTCGACCACTAATCTTAATTATTTGATTTGCTTCCGAACACTAAACACTAAACACTCTACTTCTACTTGTGTTGACACTTCGAGACAATAACAATTCAGTCTGATAGGTGTAAAATCACTCTAACCATTTCGAAGACTAGTCACTTATAATTCATTAATATATGGTGATGTTCGTAAATCCCATCGATATACATTAAACTATTATGAATTAGTTCTCCGCTGGGATGCGCTGATTAGGGCTGCAAAATGACTGCAAGCCTCCGTTTTACTCTCAGCAATAATCCGTTTTATAAGCATGTGCTGAATCTGTATTTCTGCAATCTCTATCTTTATGAATGAACGAATAAGCGAATTTATTTTCGCCATATTGGCTATAGATGTCATACATTAGGATTTACAATTAAAAATTTTATAAACCCTATTCTAGATATATAAAAAGTATAATATTATCGTATGTAAACAGCCATATGTTAGGATAACTCGCAGAAGGTCAAAAACGACCTTAAACATCGAGAACCTGTAAGTTATTTCTGTGTAAGTTGAACAGTATCTAAATAACCTCATAGCTCTATGGTAAACATAGAACTAAAGGATACTTAAAATGTCTAAAGTTAAAATATCTAAAACTGAGTAGATGAAAAACAAATACAAAATAATAAAGAAACATGTAATATAGTAGCGATTGCCAGTCGTTACTATTAAGAAGAACTGTATTATGAACCAACTTTTTAAATAGCCGGACTGATTCGACTTCAATAACTTTACTATCAACTATTCTAACAAGCTCGTTCCATGCTTTTGGTCCACGGTATAAGATCGAGAATTTAGAAATACTTGTTTTATATAAGGGCTTATAAAATAGGCTATTTGATCGTGTGATGTATTTACTAGTGAAATAAATTTAAATTGCGATTCAAAGACTTTCGGTGTTTCTTGTTTTCGTAATTTGTACATGAAATTTAAATTTTGAAGGATGTTCAATTGGTAAATGTTTAGGGTTCGTCTCAAAAATTCACTTAAATTCGCTTCACAATCGCTTCATTTTCACCTTAGATGAAGTGTTATTTTTCATACAAAGTATGCACAATAACATTTCATCTGAGATGAAAATTAATAGGAATAAAGCGAACTGTGAAGCGTATTTAAGCGAATTTTTAATACGGTTCCTCAGTGCTTTGATATTGATAAAAAGTGGTTTGCGAGTGTGTGTAAGTTTATCTTGAAAGTGAATGATTCTCTTTGAAGCCGATAGAGACATTCAAGTTTAGTTTTATGGGTACTGGCCCATACTATGATCCTACGAATCACTAAATTTATAAGTACTGACATATCAAGATTGTTCGATAAATTGAACGTTGGGGATTTCCCCAATGTAGATTGATGCTAGATTTTTTAATTATTGCGGTATTATAAATGCCTGTAGAACAACATATTTTCATGTTGAGATAATGTTTCTCCCATTGAAAAGTTCACTTGGAATGTCGTACAACGTAAATTACCAGATCTATATGTTATGATAGACCTTGTTAATTTATAATAAATGTAGTAAGATCAACAAACTCATCAATGTTGATATTTGAACGGTAATCAAATAAATATCAAAAATCAATTCAAAAGCAGTTACATCAGAATTGTAGACAATTTCCAGGAGTTCTCCCTTTCATTTGCCTGTAAGGTATTAATATGACTAATTGCTTAATTAAGATTTTTCATTTATCATTTTGATGTTGTACTGGTAGATATGTAGTATCCCAGCCGGCACACGACGAAAATTAACGTCTAATAGACGTCTTTACGACATCGAAACGTCCTGGAGACGTCTATAAGACGTCATTCTAAAACTTTTACACTGGTCATATTACCTTTCTTGGACGTAATACTATGGTTAAAGTCTAACCGTGGCTAAAATAAATCCTATCCATGTACGGTGATAGCTTGATTAATTACTGTAAAAAAACTTCATGCTTTTAACTATTCACGGCAATAAAATTCCGACTACTATCACTTTATGCATTTTAATAGGTCTCTAATGAACCATCCTCATACATAAAGATATTAATAATTAAAACTTCTTGTTGTCCATGCGACGGTAAGGCTTGGAATGGATCAGCTACCGAAATAATACGTAATGTTTTATAACGTTCTGCTTGTAGTTCAGCCCTGCGGTACAATGTTTGTTAGTTACAACCAGTTTCAATTATATATACACTCACTTTAGACATACTATTTAGGTAGTAAGTAAATACAAGGTAATATTTTATCGTAACAAATTAGAATAAATTATATTAATTAAATACACCATGACGCATAATTGGTTTAATTCCTTCTTCCTGTTTAACAAAAAACTGTTTGATAACACTAAAAAATGTTTTGTTATGACATTATATTTGATCACCAAAACTTCATTATTCTAAATTTATTTTTCCTGTTTAACCGCTTATTTTCTTTACTGGAAATTGATCACTACAACCTTGGCAACCATTCTGATTTAATTGCGATAACACAAAAGACATGAAGGTGAAGCAATCTTTTTGTACTTTCCTCTTGTACCACACCTCCTGACGTATCAGAACATTTTCCTCTCCGTATTTCATTTATAAACAGCTCGATTTCTTAGAGTTCCATGTAGTCTGGGCTAAGAAAGTGAACGGAAAGGAACCATTTGAGACAACTAAAAGTAGAAATAGATCTAGTGTCACTTATTGTAATTGAAACTTCGCAACAGACAATATGAGTGGACCAGAATTAGAGGAGATAACAACTGATGACAGTGAAGTATCTCTCTGTACAATAGATGCAGATTTGAACAACGTGATCAGGCATACTGATTGTGTGGGAATTGCTCGTGTACACTTGATCGTAGATGAATGAGGCATTATTGAAACAAAAATGCAAACATATATATCTTGATCTATGGATAATATTATCACCTGCGAAAAAGTTATGTTAGTCGCATACCATCGTGGATGTCTCTGCAGTACTGCAGCATTCATTTCATATACATTATTACTTAAACATTTTATACCAGGAATTGCATTGTCGCATTAACCATCAGTCTTTATACGTGGCTATTATGGATGAAACTGGCAAGATTTTTGAATCCGCAACACTGCATATGAATATTTGACATTTAGAGAAAAAAAAATGAATACGAGTATTTGTGACGTGTAGAGATATTCTGCATATAATTAATTGACGTTTGGAGAAAATCTGCCTATGATTAGTTCACATTTACAGAAAATCTCTCTAAATGTCAAATAATCATATGTAATCTGAAATAGATTCTTGCGATTTTTTATTCTGCAAATATTTGAACATAATGTAAAATGGCGTTCGGTCAGCTTTCATCCCAAGGCTTCTTGCTTTCAAAAAAAGGCAAGGCCTTGTGATCGAGGTTTGTATCATGTATTTTTCGTGACAGTTAATCGTTACACTTTACTGTATGGCAGTACTGTTATGAGAAACCATAATCAGTCCAAGTGACCTGGTATGAACAGGACTTAGCTGTTCTAGATTTCTAATAAGCACCAAAGTTGTCTTCATTTTTACAAGCTGTACAAGCAAATACCGTGCGATTTACATCAAAAATTGTATTAATTTCATAATTTATTTATTTATTGTACATACTTTTAGACTAATTTTATTCATTCCCAGCTGGCACATAACGCTAAAACAGCATTGCAGCAACATTATTACAACGAAATAACGTTGTTTTAGCGTTGTGGGCCAACTGGGTTATTATATTCGCTTTTAATTGGCCTTACGAGGCTAACCAACCTCCTTGTCGAAGTGTGGGACTTTTCAGTTGCGCACTTTCGTTAAAGGATGTACTATTTCATGTTATCGACTATAAATAAAATATTATTTGTCCTAGCAACGGTTCTCTTCTTTTATTAAGCAACTAAATCATAAAAAATAATAATATAACATGTTAAAAGGTCAGCACAATTACGCCCTCTGAGGATTCTACGTCTTTATGAAACTGCGAAATATCGCAGTTTAATACAGAAAGATCTTGGATTGAGATCGAGTTTGAGGGCAGCACCCAAACATGACCAGGTAAATATTAAGAGAATGGTATATTTAACCTACTCAAAGCACTATAGTGGAAAGTCTAAGTCTACTATCATGATTCCCAATGCCTGATGGTAGCAAATTTGTAACACAGGCCTTAACGTTGTGTATGACAGGTTAATAGAGCCCAGGCATCGAGTGCTATAGATGATGAGTCTATTAAGTATAACCCTTTAACGCTTTGTGCCCAATTGAATGGACAAGCGTGCTTTAACTCAATTCGACCGGAGGGGGATTGGGGGTAAATTTATCCCCCCTACTAGTTTTTTTGCCATAACTTTCGAACGAGTTACGTAAATTGCATGAAATTTTGTGAATTTTCCTAACTTTCAGTTAGGACTAAAATAATAAAAAGAAATTGGAATTATACCTGCCCATTTTCGGCATTGAGTACTTTCTCAGCAGGTGGTCATCAATTTTTGAAAAAAGAATGCCTAAAAACTATTGAATTTTAAGTCATTGAACTAATATAAGGTGTTAAAAGCAATAAAACATGATGTAGTAAATTTAAATTTCATCAAGATAGTCCATCCAAATAAGAAAAAATAGGTGTGATGACCTTATGCACTATTTACGCCAAAATAGTCGAAAAAAACTAAATTAGCTGATGTCAGCAAAATATGACGTCATCAAAAAATTAACCAATCAAAAATGATTTTCTAGTCATGGGTCATGTGCCAAGTTACATTGCCATATCATAATTGGTTGGAAAGTTATCACCACTCCCCCCCCAGGCCTGAGGAGCCCTAAAAAGCACAGATCGAAAAACTCAACGCAGGCATTTACAAGGGAGTATTAGTAGCCCTATAATGGAAAATATTAAAATGGATAATGTTGCTAAATTTTCATATGTTCATACGGCCTTGAAAATTCTTGACACGGGAGTTAATTTACGATTTCTTTGGCCTATTTAATCCTTTTAACACATCAAATCCAAACATCTTTTACATTGAGAAAAGTCATATACTTAGAAGAAGGATATTTTTCATTTTATACCGTTTTTCGAGCGATTACACAAAACTTATGACAAAAGCTTTTCGAATATATTTATTAGTTGTCATTTGGACGCCACTAGACTAGCAAGCGTCTTTACTTTCTACAGGAAAATACGGCACAGACGGGAATGGGCAGGCTGCGAAAAATCGAAACGCGGGGAAACGCGCGGTGAGAAAAATGAAAGAAAAGACTAAAGGAAGACGTAACGAAAAAAAAAAATTATACGCAATAAGAGTTTAAAATTTTACCAGGGGAATTATTAAAATAATTTTAATACTTTATTCTAAGGTAACGGGTATTTGGTTTTCCCTGATACCCCATAAAACCGTAAAACATTTTTATCGTGGACAAAAACAATGGTACAAGTGATTCTTGGGTACCAGTCTCCCCCGCTCCAACCTCCCTGAATCAATGTTAGAATTTCTGGCCTATTTTCTGGAGTGCTGCCCAACCATTTGTAGGTACGCACAGCCAACATTGATGCAGGGGGGAGGGGGGATAAGAGGTGTTCAGTATTTAGTACCATATCTTTTTGTCCACGATTGTCTCAATTTTTCAGAAAAATTGGCAGGGGTTCCCCTACGAAAACAACATTGGTTCTAATTGGATTTGAAGGTTTATATCGGAGCAAAAAAACGACAGAAAATTCAGCCAACTCATCACAATAACTAAAAACATCTGAAAACAACAAAATAAACCAATAAAAACAAGTCACCCTACAAGAAGCAGGAGCATATACGCTTGATAAATGTTTTAGAAAGGAAACTCTTTCAAATACAACCTATGTAAGGCAAAGAAACATAAGAAAAGAACCTTTTTTGGTCATCTCCACGTGGTCAGAGACCATTCCATACATATCAGCAATGCGAACAGATTTGTGTGTTTTTTTACACAGAATCAAACAAAATTCCAACCAATTAGAGTTTAGCGAATAATCACATGATCAAAGCACAGTTCATAACAATTCATATCCATTCTCACTCAGAGAAGGAGTGTCTTTTTGCATACCTCGTATTCACAATGACACTTCTTCTGGGATATCAAAATCATATCCATTCTCACCCAGTGAAGGAGTGTCTTCTTATATACCTCGTATGCACAATGACACTCCTTCTGTGATAAGAAAATGGTGTTTATGATTTGAGATACAAAATTTGGAGACGGTTCCTATGCAAGTTTCGGATAAAACCTTTTTTTATTCGTCACCGTTCTCTGATGCGTCACCGTTCATGCGTCACCGTACCAAAATTGGATAATTACAATAGGAATAAGCTGAAATCGATGCGTCACCATGCGTCACCGTCAATTTTATTTAAAAAAGTGCTAAGTGTATTTTTTAAATGAAAAATGACGGTGACGCATGGTGACGCATCAATTTCAGCTTATTCCAGCAGAAATTTGCCAATTTTGGAACGGTGACGCATACGGTGACGCATAACGGTGAAGCATCAGAGTACGGTGACGCATAACAAAATGCTTTATCCGAAACTTACACAGGAACCGTCTGCATTTTTTTTTATCTTAAATCATACATACCATTTCCATATCACAGAAGGGGTGTCATTATGCATACGAGGTATACATGAAGACTCTCCTTCATTGGGTGAGAATGGATATGAATTTTAATATCCCAGAAGAAGTGTCATTGTGAATCCTTTGAACCCTTAAAAATGGCTCAGTGTAAAAATTTCTCATACAACCTTTCACAACAAAGATGAGACAATCCCCACCTTCCCCGCCCTCTCCCCGAATTGCTGTTGCAGGTGGCTTTTCAGGGCACAGGTGACAAGGTACATAGAAGAAAAAGCCATAATATATCACTCAGAAGTAGACTTTAACCTACAATCAAGTGCTTTGTCACTTTTCTGGAGAATTTAATTCAAAAAAACGCTTTAGCCCTATTGTGCATGTCGGGCAAAGGTTACATGTAGGCATGGGGGGGGGGGGGGAAATTTACCCCCCCCCCCCCCAACCGAAAATCTGCTACGAACATTCTATTAAGTAAAAAATTGGCAAATATGTTCCTTGTTATAGGAGGAACAAAATGACGCAAAAAAAAATTCAAAATGGCCGCCATTTGGAGATGACGACATCGAATATTTGAAAATTTTCCAACTTTTTGGTAAAATATGACCAATTTTCAAACTTCAATCACAAGATAACTATAACAGATTTCAATGTACTGTTTTCTTTGTGTGAAACCCAGTACACAGTAGATTCTTGTTTCAATTTTGTATTTGAAGTAACTATGACATTTCGAGTTAAAATGGCGCGCCAAAGTTGACAAAAATTCCAAAAAATCCAAAAATGCGTTATTACGTCATACAATGACGTCATTATAAATTGACGTCATAAAAAATATTCAAATTGAAAGATGTTATTAATTTGAGAATAATGTATCAGTTGAAATGAATTACTTAAGAGTTATGAATAAAATCTTTTGTGGTAATTTTAGCAGGATTTCTTAAAAATTTGATAGGTGGTCTCGAGCAATAGCTTATAACTTCAGAATAGTCGGTTGTATAGGGCTAAAACTTTTGGAAAACGTGCTCAATTGGATTTTAGTACAAGTCATAAAGTTTAAGTTCAATTGCTTATGTAAAACAAAAGTTTTTTAAAAAAAACTGACAGGGTGGGGAAATTTACCCCCCCCCATGCACAATAGGGTTAAAATAGATTAAGTCTGAAATAAACAAAGACAATCGTGAACAAAAACAATGGTACAAGTAAATCAATGTTGGAATGTCTGACCTATTTTCTGGAGAGCTACCCAACCATTTGCAGGCACTCGCAGCCAACATTGATGCAGGGGGGAAATAAGGGGTGTTCAGTATTTAGTACCATATCCTTTTGTCCACGATTGTCTCAATTTTTTAGAAAAATTGGCAGGGGTTCCCCTAGAAAAACAACATTGGTCCTAATTTGATTTGAAAGTAAATATCAGAGCAAAAGAACGACAGAAAATTCAGCCAACTCATCATAAATAACTAAAAACATCTGAAAACAACAAACTAAACCCATAAAAGCAAGTCACCCTGCAAGAAGCAGGAGCATATACACATGATAAATTTTTAAAAAGGAAACTCCTTCCAATACAACCTATGTAAGGCAAAGAAACATAAGGAAAGAACCTGTCTTGGACATCTCCACATGGTCAGAGACCATTCCATACATATGTGCCATGCGAACAGATTCGTGTTTTTTCTTACACAGAATCAAAACAAAAACCCAACCAATTAGAGTTTAGCGATTGACCACATGATCATAACAATTCATAACAGTTCATAACAATTCTTATACACTCTCACTCAGAGAAAGAGTGTCTTTTTGCATACCTCATATTCACAATGAAACTTCTTCAGGGATATCAAAATCATATCCATTCTCACCCAGTGAAGGAGTGTCTCCTTATATATCTCGTGTATACAATGACACTCCATCTGTGATAAGAAAATGGTATTTTTGATTTGAGATACAAAGGGAGCACAACTTTCATAGGTACGATATACCGTAATGGCGCCACAAATTGTATTCCACGATAACAACTCGCCTTCGTAGCTCAGGGGTTAGAGCACTGGTCTTGTAAACCAGGGGTCGAGAGTTCAAATCTCTCCGAGGGCTTCCTAGTATGTCTGATCTTCGTGGAAGTTTTCGAGTAGAGAACTGCGTTGGCGTGACTTGAATCCAGCAGTTGCGCTGGACGAGTTTGAGTCGGACAAAGGCCTGAATCGGATCCATCGGCCGGTTAGCCCGGTTGGTTAGAGCGTCGTGCTAATAACGCGAATGTCATGGATTCGATCCCCATACTGGCCAGTTTTCAGCATGCATCGTCGCAGCAACAAACTTTCGTTCTCCGATGTTGGTTACCGCGCCGGACAGGGCGATGTCCGCTGTCAACTGAGAGGAATATTGTGGCGAGCTTGGTCATAAAGACGAACATAACTCGGAAATGAAGACAACAATAAGACTCACGATGCCGGCGTTAGTCTGTCGTCCAGTTGGCAAACGCCCGCAGGACTGTAAACAACGCACTGCTTTATCGCAACAGGAGCAGCTGAGGCTGTTGCGTTTCTAGTAGGCCATGACAAGCGCGCTAA